>OZ007574.1:59912021-59932021 GCA_963931925.1 Onchidella celtica | reverse complement strand
TGCGTGAAAAATAAAACCCAAACGATACAAAGCAAACTAAAGACACGACAGAAAATGTTCGAATTTTCGGCTTTCGCCTTTATCAAGAAAAAAAAAATGGAACAGTTTTTCTGTGGTTTTTATAATATTCGGTGTGCCATAGAATAGACGTTAAATATTATTCTGACACAATATGGGTGGTCTAGGGCAGGGGTCACCAGACTTTTTTTCTCAGAGGGTCGGATAACTAACAGACTTACAAGCGCGGGCCACATAAGCAATCTGTCCATCCCATAGCTCTAGATATCCCTGGTTTTATCAAACAAAATCAAGTAGCATGGCGGGCCGTAGTTTGGTGACCCCTGGTCTAGAGGGTCTCAGCACTATTATGGGAGTTCATGCACCAACTACCAGTCCATACATACAAGTCAACTTGGAATACAGTTTGCCACCAGATCAAAAGTAACACTTAAATTCATTTGAAACAGCAGCTGGGCTTTTTACCGACCTCATTAAACTAGCAGTAACAGTGTCAAGGGACACATCAGCATACACAAACAAAAAGACTTAAGAAACTGGAGATGAAACATAACGAAGGTTCTCAAGTAAACCTCTCCAGGCAACATAATAACAAATGAAAATCAACAGACCTAACTATTGTAATGCCCTGTCAAAATGAAAATGATCGCCCTGTGGACAAGCCACACCTTAGTTCTTGTATGGTCTATCTCCATTTTCTGGACAAAAAAAAAACAACAAAAAACCAACTGGAGATCTTTGAGTATGTAGAAGAGGTATCACAAATGCACACTTTGACACGTGTTTAAAATGCGTTGTGGCACTTGTCAAGCTGTTTCACAGTTCCGATTTTATTTTAACTCCTTATCATAATAGTAACGCCGCAAACGCTTAACGCTCAATTTCTCAGTAGTGAAAACAATGGAGTTCGAACCAAAAAAATACTGAGGTCGCGATGTTTTTAACATGGATGAGAAGTCATTGAGCATCGTATTGTAATAATATAAAATCTTGGGACATGATTGTATGATTACGTAACCATGTGAGAAGGCAGTAGTATTTGGAAGTAATCGAGTACTTTGGCTATATTTATTTCTCTACTTGGAACGAATGAAACACAATCAGAGTAATAATCGTGAATGATTGTTGGTATTCGGTCTGTCAATACCGATGTGGCTCAACCAAATGACTAAGTCGATTCCGTCCACAGGCAAGGCACGTGATGGTGTTTCAAGGTGCAGGAAATGACTGCTCCGTGCCCTCTCTGCCATTGTAGTAATCGTATTGATGAGCAATCCTGTGTTGCAGTATGTGTGAAAATAGCGTGACAGTGATTGGTGCAAAAGTAGAAATGGCATTTATACAAAATAATTAGTTAAGTGTGTCTTGGCGAGAGGGATCGATTACTTCTTGTGTCCGGTCTCAATAATTACCCACGGATCTGGGGCGATTGACTAGAACGTCTGCAGAAGACTGGGGTCACTCATTCAACTCGAAGACTACCGGGGAAAAAAAACGTCAGTTGTCACAAAATGAAAGTTTGGAGAAATTCGCATTTTAACGTTTGAAAGTCCATAGTTGAAACGAGGATGTTCTGTCTAAATTTGCTCCTATTGCTGGACAACGGTTGCTTTTCATTTAAGGGATTGACGGTGGTAAATTGCTTCTGTGTTATCTGTATTCTTTCAGAGTTGATCTCTCCCTTTTTCCTTGGTCAATCTTTATGAAATTTTGAATGATTATTCCTTTTGTGTGTTGTAACAAATCTACAACTGCTTTTTCTGATATTTTAAATGAATTTTTTTATTTGCATTTTTTTTTTTCGCTCAGAGTCTACTTTTTTGGTGATCCAATTTGCGTGTCCAATAAAAAAAATTCATTACAAAAAAATATCAACCCTAGCTTAAAAAAGAGTTGTAAATATTTAGCAATGATCTCAATGTACCTGTATGCAAAGTTTTAAAAAATATACTCAAGTAGATTTTGAGATATGCTTTGTTGAAAATTCCGAAATGGCCGAAAAACATTGTTACGTAATCACAACAATAATGAACAAAATTTGTTGGTAACACTTAATATTCAATTCCTACCACGTAAGAAGTAATTTGATCTAGATATTTGATCTTTAACAGCCAAAATAACAAAACAATGAAGTTACTGCCACATAGTACCCTCTTAATGGGTACGAGAGAAACAAAACGAAGGATGTTAGCTGAGAGCTGGGGGGAGGTAACCCTAAAACTCTCAATTAGACAACTGACGTTCTTGTCCTGTAGTCTTCATTCCCCTTCCTGCTCCGTCAACCTCACCCTAAAACGTCGCCCTACCCCCCCCCCCACCCAGCTCCAGTAAAAATGCACGCCCCCCTTCACCAGTGTATTGAGATACCAGTAGGCGGAGACCCAGGTCAAGGTAACATCCCCACAGTTCAGTGATCTGTAGCCGGTCAAGTCGGTTCTGAAGGACGTGAAACCCTAGGCCACTGTAACCTCAGACCACGTCCAGCCCCGCCCACTTCGCACTCTGGGGGGAGAATTTAAGTGCTGTTTACGTCAGGAACATGTCCGAGGGACACTGTTTGGTACGCCGCTGGATCTGGAGACTGGAGAGGCCCATGAAATCAATAAGGTGGGGTAGGGCAGTATAATTATTATCATTTTCTCTCAGACGAGGAGAAAGAAACGCTGGTATAATTATTATATTATCCACTTACGACCTTTATGTCCCTCACGTTATTTCCGGCTTCAGATGACCATAAAGAACTTGGCACCAAAAAGAGCGACAAAGGAGAGAGAGAGAAACAGACAGACAGACAAACAGACAGAAAGGGAGGAAAGCGGAGGGAGGGGAGAGTGAGAGAGAAACAGAGAGACAGACAGATTGACAGCGAGAGAAATGCAGAGAGAGATGGATGCAAGGGGAGAGAGACAGAGAGAGTGCAAGACAGAGGGACAGAGAAAGAGATAGACAGACAGAGAGAGTGAAAGAGAGAAAGGGAGAAAGAGACAGGGAGACAGAGAGAGACCCACAGAGAGAGAGAGAGAGAGCGGGAGAGAGACAGTGACAGTAAGAGGGAGGGACAGAGAGACAGACAGACAGAGAGAGAGAGAGAAAGACGGGGTTGGACGGGGAGGGGGGGGCATCTGTGCACGACCGAGTGTCTTATGGAAGAACATGATGGAGTGAAGAAATTCAAGTGAAAAATTTAAAAGACCTGACTGACTGCAAACAGACTGACATAAACCGTTTGCTCTACGAATGCTTCAGAATAGATAAACTAGAGCAGTAAATAAACAATGCCAAAATATGAAGCAAAAACGTCACCCAAAATAACATACTATATAACAGAATAGTACCAAACCAAGGGGGAGATCAGTCTGTACCACACAACCATAATTGCAACAATTTGACCAAGGCAGTTCATGGAAATGACGCCACAAAGTCAGCGATTAAAGGCAAGTCAGTACAAATATATCGTCACCACCCGGACATAATCTTCCAGGGGCGAGAGTCGTACTGTTTCTTTCTGTGAATACACATGAGACGTTATATTATTACTGGTACTGTATCGATACCGCGGATTCATGTTGCTCAAAAGACGTCCTGGCAAAAGTCATTCCTGGACATCTCCAAGTCAAACTTGAAGTCAATGGAAAATTAAATTTACTTTGGATGGCCACTCATCTGAACAGCGACAATATATTGATTGCCTCCCCGAAACTGTGGCGACGACACGTCAAGTTAAGGGAGGAGAATGGGGAGAGAGAAGAAAAAAGAAAGAAAGAAAGAACCTTGGTTGTCCTTCGTTGGGCCAAACAAAAATCCTATCCAATATTTATTTAGTTTCCAAACCGGCAATTCTCTACTGTGACCCACACACACATGCAACATTCAATACTGAGTCATTGGACATCGTGTGTTAATCAACCAAACTTAACGAGCTTAATTAACTTTGAACAGCAATAATGACTGATAAATTCAAAACATGAAATCAAAAACGACAGTTCAACCAATTCCCGAAACAAATTAATATTGTTTATACCAACATTACAGCACGTATAAATTTTCACACGATTTCGACAGATTGTCTTTACGGAATATTTTGCTCAGCAGATGTTTGCTACGGGCGTAGCAGCTAGCGTCCTGATTGGTTCCTTTCTCTGGGGGTTTGTCCTTGAGGCGGACCTGTGAGACCACGCCCACCAGCAACTCGTCCACGTTGTGATTCAGCACGACTGAAGTCTCGATGTATTTACAGTCATAGGTGGTGGCGACACTCTTGGCTTCTGAGAGAGTGGAATCAGATATATTAATAATACATCTATTCATCCAACTGTCCACCTGTCTATCATCCGTCCTTTCATCCATCCATCCGCCCATTGAACCATCCATACACTCATCCATCCGCCCATACATCTATCCATCTATCCATCCATGCATCTATTCATCCATTCATCCATCAATCTGTCCATATATCAATCCATCTATACATCCATCTATCCATCCATCGATCCAATCATCAATGCATCCATTCATCCACTCATCCATCCATCCGTCCATATTATATCTATCCATCTATACATCCATCCATCCACTCATCAATGCCTCCATCCATCCACTCGCCCATCCATCCATTCATCCACTCATCCATCCACCCATCCAACCATCCAGTGAGATAACCAACTTACCTTCCGTTGACACACCCCGGGTACGGACCAAGTCACATTTGTTCGCCACCAGGATGACCGGCCCCGTCCACCCGTCCATCTTCCTCAACTCGTACAGCAGATCCGTGGCCCGCTCGAAAGTGGAACGGTCGTCAATGGTGAAGACAATCACAAAGGCATCTGGGTTGGTGACGGAATGAAGATCCTGTATAAGGGAGATCAACAGTTATTCCTTCATTAAGTTATCAATGCCGGATTAAAGCCTGGACTCCATGGATAGCAGCTCTGGGGACTCTGCCACCTGAAGACCTCCAGAAATTAAATGAAATTCTAATATCGAAACTTATTAAAATTTTTATTGCAGGTCTTTCTCCTTAAAACAAATAGTATTATTTTGACAAACAAATTTAATATTTGAAAAAGTTATTTTACTTTTGAAAGTATCACAGTATCTCTGTTTAATGTGTTACACTTGCACCCATCTATGCGGGCCACACGTCGACGTGATGCTGTAGAACTTCAATAAAATGAGTCCAAGAATCCGATATTCGTGCTTTTATTAATTATTACTGGAGACCTCACAGCATCCGTAGCTCGGAGGTCTACACAATCGTAACCCGGCCATGTATGTTATGAATGTGCATGTGAGAAAATGAGAATGAAGATCAGAGGTTTGCTAAGTATAAGGACACCAGCGGGCATTGGTCCAGTGGCTACAACGTTTGACTCGGGTGCGAGAGGTCCAATGTTCAAATCTCGTTGGTGGTAAGGTGCGAAATTACTTTTTTTTTTTTAGGGGGGGGGGGGTCATGCTGTTTTTAAGGCACTTGCACACTATCGACCTCATAAGAGGGAGATCCAAACTCCTCTCTGAAATAACCAAACTGTGCTGAAAAGGTGTACTTAATCCTTCTCCTCTCCTCGAATCCCCTCCCCCCAAGTTTGCTGGCTGCATCCAAGTCACCAACGTAACTGTTAACGTTTGCCGGGGTGAGTGGGTGGGTGAGGGGGGGGGATGTGTAAAAATAGCCAAAATCGGGAGTAGGCCTACATATCGGCAACCAAAATGTTTCATGTCCAAAAACCATCGAAATGAGAAAAACGACACTGAAATTTGTAACCTTAATGAAGATTCAAATAATTGCCATTAGTTCAACACGGTCATATGAATAGTTTTATTTGATCTGAAATGACGTCACACACCTTGTGTTTGGGGTATGTACTGACAGGTAAGAGTGTAATGTATAAAACTGGACATTACACATCCTGGTTGACAACCCCTGATATTTTGTCTGGCCCCTTCCTTCAGCAAACAGGTTTTGCCATGGCTTGAGTGAGTGAGTGAGTGTGTGTGAGAGTGAGTGAGTGAGTGAGTGAGTGAGTGAGTGAGTGTGTGAGTGAATGAGTGAGCGAGTGAATGAATGAGTGAGTGAGTGAGTGAGTGTGTGTGTATGAATGAGTGAGTGAGTGAGTGAGTGAGTGTGTGTGTGTATGAATGAGTGAGTGAGTGAGTGAGTGAGTGAATGAGTGTGTGAGTGAGTGAGTGTGTGTGTGTATGAATGAGTGAGTGAGTGAGTGAGTGAGTGAGTGAGTGAGGGAGGGAGTGAGTGAATGAGTGAGTGAGTGAGCGAGTGAGTGAGTGAGTGAGTGAGTGAATGGGTGAGTGAGTGAGTGAATGAGTGAGTGAGTGAGTGAGTGAGTGAGTGAGCGAGTGAATGAGTGAGTGAGTGAATGAGTGAGTGAGTGAGCGAGTGAGTGAGTGAGTGAGTGAATGAGTGAGTGAGTGAGTGAGTGAGTGAGTGAATGAGTGAGTGAGTGAGTGAATGAGTGAGTGAGTGAGTGAGTGAGTGAGTGAGTGAGTGAGTGAGTGAGTGAGTGAGGGAGGGAGTGAGTGAATGAGTGAGTGAGTGAGTGAATGAGTGTGAGTGAGTGAGTGAGTGAATGAGTGAGTGAGCGAGGGAATGAGTGAGTGAGTGAATGAGTGAGTGAGTGAGCGAGTGAGTGAGTGAGTGAGTGAGTGAGTGAGTGAGTGAATGAGTGAGTGAGTGAGTGAGTGAGTGAGTGAGTGAGTGAGTGAGTGAGTGAATGAGTGAGTGAGTGAGTGAGTGAATGAGTGAGTGAGTGAGTGAGTGAGTGAGTGAGTGAGTGAGTGAGTGAGTGAGTGAGTGAGTGAGTGAGTGAGGACTTACCAAATTTTCCATGGGGGTGAGAAATTCTAAGGCAGTTTCTGATCCGTCCACCGCTACGGACACGTGAAGTTCTCCCTCACAATCTGTGAGAGGGGGGGGGGAGGGGGGGAGGGGTAAAACAGGATAGATTTTAGTCTAGTGAATCGGTTGGTGGATGGGAATGGCCGACCGCGATGATTGGTGAAGGAATGATTTTCGGGCATGATTGAAATTGACTGATGGTGATGATTCAAGAATGATTTATGGGGACGACTGAAGAATGATTTATGGGGATGACTGATTAAGACAATCATTGGTTAATGGGGATGATTGAAGACATTATTTATGTGGATTGCTGATTCGGATGATTGGTTGTTGGGGATGACTGACGGACTTATATCATTGATAGGGATGATTAATGACGCTGGCCGATGGTTGTGATCAATGAGTGGGATTGAAGTATGAATGATGGAAATGATGAACGTGGATGCTTGCTTGGGATGACCGAAGGACATGAATGAGGGAGATTATTGATGAGTTTGACTGAAGCCGTGACTGATTGTGCTTGACGATAGATTGATTCATAGATTTAATTATCCTGAATATATAATGAGTATGATTGTGTGATTGATAAAATGAATGGGGACTTGATTGATGCATTAGGCTATGGTATATTTTTTTGTTACACTGATTGTCTGATGAGGATTGAATGATGGTCCGATGGGAGATAAGACAGCTGGAAGAGTGAGTGAACTACTTGGTAAGTACATGACCTGATGTGTTTACAGATGAATAGATAGACAGACAGATGGATGAATGCACCATATCTTAGTGGATATACTGGATGGATAGACAGATGGATGAATGCATAAAACATCAGTGGATATGCTGGATGGATAGACAGATGGATGAATGCATAAAACATTAGTGGATATACTGGACAGATAGACAGATGGATGAATGCATAAAACATTAGTGGATATACTGGACGGATAGACAGATGGATGAATGCATTATATCTTAGTGGATATACTGGATGGATAGACAGATGGATGACTGCATAAAACATCAGTGGATATACTGGATGGATAGACAGATGGATGAATGCATAAAACATTAGTGGATATACTGGACGGATAGACAGATGGATGAATGCATTATATCTTAGTGGATATACTTGATGGATAGACAGATGGATGACTGCATAAAACATTAGTGGATATACTGGATGGTTAGACAAATGGATGAATGCACTATATCTTAGTGGATATACTGGATGGATAGACAGATGAATGAATGCATAAAACATTAGTGGATGTACTGAATGGCTAGACAGACGGATGGATGAATACTAAATACATTAGCGGATGTACTGAGACTTTGAAAATGGTCATAGATGGAAAAAATAATTTTATTTTTACAAAATGCGTGAGGGAATGCATGCTTGCCCAATGGGTGGGTATATTGGACATGCAAGGATGACTAGATGCAAATTAGATGTATAGTGTTTGTAGGCCTACAGATGGAGAATTCATGAACTTAAAATCCGGATTAACACATAGATTGGGTGGGCACGGGGAAACTTCACCAAGGGGAAAGGAGCTAGATGGATGGGCAGGTAGTGGAAATGATTCATTTTTCGATAAGTCAAATAATAAGAAAAGACATTGACAAACAAACGCACGCACACACACACACTCACCCACACACAAAAGATGTTTACATAAGTTAAGCAAAGAACAAGGTATGGAAATAATGTTGTTACAAGTACGTACGGTCCCCTAAGTTGTCTTTTAGCTAGGGGTACCTATTTTTAAAGTCTTTTGCGACTCCAGAGCTAGAGAGCTGCACCCAAAATACTCCCAAGAACAGCCTCAATTAATTATTCTTTCAGATTTTCTTTTTGTTTTCCTCTTTTGGGGGGGGGGGGGGGTTGAAAGGGTCGGAGACAGGGTTAGGGATTCGATAAGATTTAGGGTTGAGGATAATGACGAGGTAAGTGATTATGCGTAAAAGTACGTGCCCCTAGCGCAAAACGCTTGGGGGCCGTGCGTACTTCTAACCACAGCCGCATGGGAAACATCACTAATCTGTCCGGCAAAATAGCCTCATTAACAAATAGAGGTAAATATCAGCCTGCTATGCCTGGAAAGATAAATAATTGACTGTGTGAGGCCCCTTGGCCGCTGAGTTACCACTGGTCACCGACCATATTTACTGATCGCAGAGACTCGTTTCTCCACTTTAATTATTAAACGTGTAGATTATTGTAGCAGGCACGGGACCTTGGGGGCGCATGGGCGGAGATTCGGAATGTTATAGATCCATGTGGGGGGGGGGGGGTGAAAGGGAGAAGGGGTGAGAAAGAAGAGAGAGGGGTGAGGGTGAGTAAGAAAGAGGAGGGTGAGAGGGAGAGAAAGAGACAGAAGTGAGAGAGGAGAGGAGGAGTGACAAAGAAGAGAGAGAGGGGGGAGAGGGTGAGTGAGAAAGTGAAGAGGGAGAGGGAGGCAGAGAGGAGTGAGAGAGTAAGAAGAGGAGATGGCTAGAAAGAAGAAAGGGGGGAGAGAGTGGGTGAGAAAGAGTGAGAGGAGTGAGAAAGAGGAATGAGGGCGGAGATAGAAAGAAGAGAGAGAAAGAGGAAGGAGCGAGACAGAGGAGAGAGGGAGGGGGAGAGACAGAGGAACAAAGAGAGAGAGAGGACGTGGGAGAGAGGAGGGGGACAGAGTGAGGGGGTGACAGTGAGGGAGAGGGAGGGTGAGAGGGAAAGAGAACAAAGACAGAGAGACAAAGAAGCAGAGAGAGAGAGAGAGAGAGAGAGAGAGAGGAGATCACTTCTAAAGACAGTCTAACTTGAGAACAAATGTCACCCACAAACAAAGAAATGAAAAGTCAGTAAACCCGGGGGTCACGCCAGTGAGTACATTGCAGTCATGAGACGGTGGGCAGTGGACATGGCCAAGCTGGTGTTTCACAGTCACAGTACTGACCTCGCCAGCCTCTTCTGTAACGCACCTTACCCTACCCTACACCTTCATCCTCATCCGTCCACCTTAAGTCCCACCCCACCCCCATCGTACCCACATCAAGACGATTGTTTTAAAGGAAAACAAAATAAGTATAGGCGGTCACTTCAGACAGCAAGAAATGAGATGGATATAGTAGGCAGAGAAAGAGACAGAGAGATAATATGAAAAGGAACAAAAAGAGGAAGAGGAAGAGATGGAGAATGAGAGAGAAGGAGGGAGAGAGGGGGAGATGGAGGGCGAGGAGGTGAGAAAGACAGAGAGAGAGAGAGAGAGGAGGGAAGGTAAGAGAGAGAGAGAGAGAGGAGGGAAGGTAAGAGAGAGAGAGAGAGAGAGAGGAGGGAAGGTAAGAGAGAGAGAGAGAGAGAGGAGGGAAGGTAAGAGAGAGAGAGAGAGAGGAGGGAAGGTAAGAGAGAGAGAGAGAGAGGAGGGAAGGTAAGAGAGAGAGAGAGAGAGAGAAACAGACCTAATATCGTCGGGTATTTGCTATATTGTTGTATGTGTATTTTTGCCTTTTCGAGATAACGGAGATTGAAGTTTGGTGGGCAAAAGCGCTATGGCGCATAAAACATGACGTCACAAACACATATCTCGGATAGTTTTTCACCGATTGGAATGACGTCACTTATACATAATGAAATTAGGAATGAGAGAACTTTCTTGACAAAACCCCAAACTCCGCAAAATGTCGCAATACAACAATATGGCAGATACTCCCCCTATATAATACGTACAGACACGTTGAACAGGCAATATTGTACCCAATACGGTGGATAAACATGGAAAAAGATGTCTTTGCCGAACCCCAAAGGCGTGGACGCGCGCATACGAGAGATACGAATGTAAAGCTGAACAGGTTAACCGTGCGTCCTCTTAGAACTTTTGAGAAATCCATGGTTGAAGTTTCATGCGCTCACGGGTTTTCGAGATACGGCTTTTTATCTTTTTAAGAATACAGACAAATTACACACCGAAACCGCTTGATACTTTGACACACAATGAAAAAGGCTTGTAGAAATGGTGTGTAGCGTGCAGTATGTACCTCAGTTCAGCCAAAAAGTGGAGACAGAACTTGTCATTCTAAGGAGACACGTGACAGACTAGAGAAGGCGCCTACAGTGTATATAAATTATTGTTATAAATTTGCCATTAACTTAACATTTATACTAGTTTTATCGTGGGCAGTTTCTCTCTTGGGGCTCTGAAAATATACCCCCCCCTCCCCGCCCCCCCACCCCACACACAATTCCGTTTTCTTCTTTTTTTCCCAACAACAATCATACATTTGACCTCACTGCGACCATTAAGCTATTGGTATTCAGCTGACATTTATCGTGAGCAGTCGGCCAGCTCAAAAGGCAACAAAAAAGCCAAATACAAAGATCCGTTCAGTTCATTGTGGTCACACCTTACGTCTTTCTACCTGGCTACTCAATCGATCAAAAACGCCTTCATTATTCATTGGACCATAGGCAAAACCCAAACATTCAGACGGATCAACAGACAAACACCCAGGTCCAAGCTATTGTTTCAAAACTGAAAGTTGGTTTCCAAATATAATTATTTGAAAAACCAAGCTAGGCTGGCTTCGCGCCCAACGAGCTCAAGGCTTGGCTTATATACTTTGTTTCATAAATAAAGAATATGACATTGATGTTTTTATTGCAGATGAAACACTCAAAGAACCACCATGATGTCCTCATCAACATATAATTTCTTGTTGTTTTTTTTTCTTCTCATCTTTCACCGGTTTGTCCTCGTCATGGCTTTTGGCCCTCGCCAGGTCTCTCGTGGGTTATTAGCGTTTATGGCAGTGTTTGCTCGTGTAATTATGGCCCGAGCAGCCGGGAAATTCATACCATTTCAGTCGTTGATCAAGGCTGAGGACAAGATAATGGTAGGCCTTTGGACAGGAGCGTAGCCTGGGTGGGCCCACAGGGGCGTAGCCTGGGCGAGGCCACAAGGATGGTTGTCCCAGGCGCACAATTCTTAGGGATGCAAAATTTCAAAACTATCACTGTTTCACCTGCCAGTTGTGAAAAAAAGTTTCTCAAGACTTAAATTAATAAAAGATATCAGAGATCGGCAATGAGCCAAGAAAGACTGAGTAACTTAGCAATACTGTCAAAAGGTATCACTAATGTTACGGTGTTGAAAAACTTGCTCAAATTAATTCAAGTCAGACGAGTTTAGATCAATTTGACTATGCTAGCATTAACTGCATTTTACTTTAATGTTCTTCCAATACACACAATCCATGACATTGTGGTTGGGGGATGGGGGGGGGGGGGTGGAGGTAAGGGATTCAATACTGGACTGGGGGAAACGATTCGGGTTTGGGGGCGCAATACTTGCCCCCCCCCCCGGGGGTATGGCGACCCACGATACGCCCCTGCCTTTGGAGCAGCTTGGTCATTGCTTCTTGGACACTGAGTGTAATTTGTTTTCAGAGATAATTATAGTTTAAAAGGTTTGGTTAGATGCGTCTGTCAGACAAGTAGACAGATGGATGGACAGTCAAAATAATGGCAAAACCAAAAAGTTGTAGGTAGCAAAGCGTTGCGTACACCATAATACCAACTTGATACAATAAAACTGAAAAAAAAAGTTATTATATCTTACACGAGGCTTTGCTGTCTATAACTTTTTCTTTGGGCCATGTTCTGAGTTTACTTCAAGCCTTGCTGCCACCCCAAAGTTTTTCTTGGGATTTGATGATATTTTGTCAGGGACGGACAGACTGGTAGACAAACAGACAGACAGATAGCCAGATAGACAGACAAACAGGTAGAGAGACGGACGGACAAGTAGACAAATAGACAGACTGGTAGACAGACAGACAGACAGATAGGCAGATAGACAGACAAAAAGGTAGAGAGACGGACGGACAAGTAGACAAATATACAGACTGGTAGACAGTCTGGCAGGCAGACAGACAGAGACACATAGACAGACAGACAGACAAGTAGACGGACAGACAAACACGTAAACAGACGAACAGGCAGATCTATAGACAGACAGACAGGTAGGTAGACAGACAGATGGACAGGTAGACAGACAGACAGACAAGTATTTTATCTGACAATAAAATATGGTATGACTCCGTTGTAGCCAGAATGTACTGCCACTGCAATACTGAACTGATTTAGTTGCCAAGCCATTGATTTAATAGTAGAGAATAGTAGTCATAATAATAGTAAGTATTGAGAAATAACATTATTTTTATACAACTCTTCATCTCTTAATACAAGCTTGAGGGCTTTACTGTCATGCCACCACTCACATTCAATTCACCAATACAAACAAATATCAAAATACGGGACAACGGCCAGAAACACAATGTGACTGTACCTACATGTATTCCATCAACTGAAAATGTGTGTTTTAAACGGTTTTTCTTTCTGAAACTTTCAGTATTTTGTATTATATCTCTTAAGTTTTGAGGCAGGGAATTCCAGGCTTTGGGGGAAGCAAAACGTTCGTGCTGGTTAGTGTGATTTGTGAGTGGATCTGATGAAATAGAAATAGGCGCTAAATGTGGAAGACCAAATTCCTGAGAAAAAAAACCCCAATGGGGGGTGGGGGGGGGGGGGGAATTTTTCTATGGAAATGGAGATTTGCTAACAATATGAAAGATTAGCCTTTTTCTTTTTCTGCCTCCAGTTAAAAAATTTTACCTGAAAGCGTCTTAGAAATATCGAAGGGTAATTGCAATATTGTCGCATTTTGCCATATTGTTGTATTTGCCACATTGTCGTATTTGCCATATTGTTGTATTTGCCACATTGTTGTATTTTGCCATATTGTTGTATTTTGCCACATTGTTGTATTTTGCCATATTGTTGTATTTTGCCATATTGTTGTATTTGCCACATTGTTGTATTTTGCCATATTGTTGTATTTTGCCATATTGTTGTATTTGGCCATATTGTTGTATTTTGCCATATTGTTGTATTTTGCAACATTGTTGTATTTTGCCATATTGTTGTATTTTGCCATATTGTCATTATTGTTGTATTTTGCCATATTGTTGTATTTGCCATATTGTTGTATTGCCATAATATTGTAGCTTCGGCCTGACAGGCGAACACCCTACCCCTAGACCAGGTGAATTCGCCTAGTCATCCTATTTGTCACAAATTTGGTGCCGGGTAGAAACAGGCCAGATAAACTTCCGGTTTAATTTTTCCCGCCCACGTCAAGGTGACCTCTAATTACAGCTGATGTTGACATCTAAAAGTACAGACAAACAAAGGCATTACAAGTCAATAGACCTGGGGTCATCCGAGTGATGTTGGTCTCAGAGGTTTGTGGATGAAAGTAGGTTTAAGTTTTGTTAATGTGTATGAGTGGGAGCATGATGGCTTGACCTTAATATATTGATTCTGTTTCCAATTTCAGTTCAGCTCATTCGAGTACATCATTTTTGTTGATTTGAGCACAATGCAAGCTAATTATTACTAGATCTAGTATTATTATCCCTATGCTCAACGAACGTTTAAGGTACCCGTGTGGGTGTTGGTTGGCATTTATGTAAATACTAGCCAACCCCGGCAAGATATAGCTTGCAAAATTTCCTTGTATCACATCCAGCTGTATATCTAGATCTAGGTCGCATTCATAACGGCACCTAGATTTGGTGCAAAGACTCATAGATCGTTTTGTTACACCACAATTCTTGCAGAATACACAGATGTGATAAGTTGACTTTCGGCCGGCAATGAGTAAATGCTGACGCAGAGAGCAATTTCCTCAATGAAACCTTAAAATGGCGAGCCATGACTCGTTATAGATCTAAATGATGCGAAACAATAAAAAATGAAACGTAGAAGCCTGAACATTTCATAATTTCTAATATAGCCCATGTTAATTTCGCATTGATAATATGCTGTTGTGCAACGTTTGAAGCCTGAGTGTGATGTGGTTCCTGAGCCTTAGGTGACCAAAATTTCGAGTTACCAAAATATATATATAGATGATAATCAACAACCCTGTATAATTGTTTACGTTTAAACACTGAAAATAAACAGAGGTCATATAAGGGCGACAACTAGAAGGCCTTGGTAAGGAGTTCATGTTTGCGGTGACAGTTAAGTCCCCCTGAAGATGGTCACTTTATGAAACTAGCCAGGAAGCTGGACAAGGGAGGATGAAGGACTGGTCAACTCTCCAATCAGGGACCAGATTCTATATCAAAGTCGTGATCATTCCAGTAATCACCGCTGTCCACATTGGGGAGCTAGGGGGCTTCCCGCTCATCATGGAGAAGCTTAAGTTGTGTTCACATGCGGGTTGCTTGTAGAGCTTGGTGTCCGGTCAATGCACTTGACACGTCCTTCACTCTAGGGCTGCCTTGTGCTCACTCTCATATCTCATGTCAAGCGGCTTCAATATTGTAGCCTACTCAATCAACATTTCATCCTTCAACTTTTTGTCCTCGCTGTGTTTAATAACGCATACATGTGGCAAAAAAAAATTAAAAAATCAGTGCCTGCCATCAAGTGAATGTTAACTGCAGGCGAACGCCATACCGTCGGCTATTTGCCATATTGTCGTATGTGCATTTTTGCCTTTTCGAGAAAATGACAATTGAAGTTTGGTCGGCAAAAGGGCTAAAACGCATAAAACATTACGTCACAAACACATATCTCGAAAAGTTTTTAACCGATTGGAATGACACTTTAATACATCTAATGAAATTAGGAGTGAGAGAACCTCTTTCATGACAAAACCTCAAATTCGGCAAAATGTCGCATACAACAATATGGCAAATACTCCTCGAGATATTTTAAGTAAAGCAATGAATAGCACGAAACACCACCCACCCCACCCCATCTTCTCATCGTTTGCTCTTTAATTACGGTACGCAATTGCACCATACACAAACATTTTAATAAAGAAACGATTAGATTTGCTGTATCCGGCAGCGAGACGGCAGTTTGAACAAGTAAAACTAATTTCTTTAACAGTCGCAGGAGGACACCCCGTGTTATGACTAGAGGGTGGCCCAACTCTCAAAGAGTGAAGAGCAGTCAAGGGCCGAACACTTGCTTGACCAGAGTTCTGTTCCTCTGAAGATTTCCTGCAGTTTCTCTCCACCAATACTTTCATATCTTACTTCTGGTGCAAGTTGGCACTTAATTCTTGAAATGTCCACTTTCGTAGGATATGTCCCATAGTCACGGGGAATGAAGCGTCTTCTCAAACAGATTCCAAGAAATTAAAATCAATTTTATGAAAACAATTATTTCCTGGCCCTCGTAGGTTTATCTACACTGTGAAAACAACATAAATATTATATTATTACCATAACAGTTCAATACTACATGTGTCTATTTGCCGTGGAGAAGATAGGGGGCATGGGTGTCTTGGCTAGAGCTCATTTAGAAAAGTGTCAACATGGTGACAACTCTCATATTCTCCAAGCTGTCATGGAGGATCAAAAACCGCCGATCTTGGAGCTTAGAGCTTCAGCTCAACATCGGCGATCCCAGACTTCGGAGGTTCCATTCTCTAATGGGTGTGTCCTTCTGGACACATGGATTGATTAGATGTGAGAGGTTTCTGGTTATGGCTAATGGAAAAAGTATTTTCATCAAAAGTGTTTGGATAGATAGATGGATGGATAGATAGATAGATAGATAGATAGATAGATAGATAGATAGATAGATAGATAGATAGATAGATAGATAGATAGATAGATAGATAGATAGATAGACAGGTAGATGGCAGATAGATAGATAGATAGATAGATGGATGGATGGATGGATGGATGGATGGATGGATGGATGGATGGATGAATGGATGGATGGATGGATGGATGGATGGATGGATAGGTAGGTAGGTAGGTAGGTAAGTAGGCAGGTAGGTAGGTAGGTAGGTAGATAGATAGACAGACAGACTTACAGACAGACAGACAGATAGATAGGTAGATAGGTAGATGGATAGATAGATAGATAGATAGACAAATAGATAGATGGATGGGTGGATGGATGGATGGATGGATGGATGGATGGATAGGTAGGTAGGTAGATAGATAGATAGACAGACAGACAGACTTACAGACAGACAGACAGATAGATATATAGATAGATAGATAGATAGATAGATAGATAGATAGATAGATAGATAGATAGATAGATAGATAGATAGATAGATAGATAGATAGATAGATAGATAGATAGATAGATAGATAGACAGATAGATAGATAGAGAGAATATTGTTTCCACGACCAATCCCTGCCACCACTCTAGCGGCCGCTGGTTTCATCCCAGATTTTCAAATTTCCTACATTAAAAAATAATCATTATCTCCCGAAAATGTAAACATTCAAATCATTGATCTGTCATTCCCAAGGACATTTTTATAATGTTGTTTTTTCATTTTCCTAGACGTGCTGTCGATAAGACATCACAGGCTAAGACGTAATTACTTCGGCCGGGTCGTCGGCCTAGATCGGCCAGATTCTGACGAATTCCAATCACCCCCTGCAGGGCTTTCTACTTTCATCTTCAGTGGGAAGGTGGGGGACTGGGAGTATGCAGGGGGAAGGGGGATGTTCAAGTGGAAGTTGAAGTTTTGGAGCCATTAGTGATACCAAAGCCAGGATTTGTTCCACGAGCCCGTTAAGAGTAGAGATGTGATTACTAGGAAAGTAACGGGGATTTGGTGGTGGTGGGGGGGGGGGGAGGTGTGGTGAAGGGGGGGGGGGGGGGTTCTAACCTGCGGTCATCACGAGACAAATGTTTGAGACAGATCTGAGCTGTATTCTTCTAATCTATGTCTAGTCCATAAAGCCTGGAGTTCTCACTTTTTGAATCCACAAACTCTTCCTTTAGTATGATTTGCATCGCTTTCAAACTTCCCAAGGTGTCACTGAACCGCTCTCAGATCTATTCAAAACAACCTTTGAGAATTTTAAATGTAACAAAGTCTATCAGAACTATTTCATTCTATTAGTGAAATGTAAATTAATGAAGCTCTAAATAGCAAACATGACCAATGTATCCGAATAGACCGCGAAAGGCGTAAAGTGGCCGTTATATCGTGCTGATGCGCCGTAAAACTCAAACTCAGAGCTCAACTTAGGTCACTACCTAACAAAATAATTACCTACACCTGCCTTCCAGAGTTTCTATTATGTTAAAATCCCCCCCTCCCCCCCCCCCCCAAAATATTTTACGAGCGGACTCGAAAACTGTTGAGCGGATCTTTCCCAAAGTTGGCATGAAGAAGAGAAATAATCAGGGTTGTGCGCCGTATTGGCTGTTCAAGGGCATACAATTAGGGGAGCCACTGGGGGAATAACCCCCGAAATGAGCAAATAATTGAACTGTTTACTAGCGAGATGGTTTAGGCGACATGCTAGGAACGGGGACACCACATGTGTGTTCGCTGAACAAAAGTCTCAGTGCGCATTAAATCTTGTCATGTCAGACGGGCAAGAGACCTAATAATGGATGGGATCGTCTTCAATAGGCCCATTGCGGATATCGGCCATTTTAGCTGTCAAGACCGACGCCTCACCATGGCGATGGCAGCACTGATTTTGATTCGTTAGCTGATTTGCACCGTGAGCACTTCAGGCGTCGCGAACCAATCGGCGGCGAGAAAAAAAAATTAAACAATAACGTGTGTTCATGCACATGGGAGACGTTCGGTCAATTCTTTCACTTCCTTTCCCTTGTTAAACAAGTTGTTTACACGGATGGTAGGGAATCTGACCAGCTTGGATCCATCCTTTCCACCCCTGATATACAGTCAACTGCAATGCAGCCAGCAGGCATTTTAACCGCTTAGACATCTCGAAGTTACACTCCTCAGCTGATCCACCCGCCATTTTAGGTGTCGGAAGTACAAAACAAAAACACTCTGTGACGTCATTCGCAATAGGCCTACAGGCTTCATCAATTTTACAAAAAATTCCCAAATTCTGTGACCTTAACCTTGCTCTTAAGTGAGACAAACATTGCATTTCGTACTAGTCAGTTGATATGAGTAGTCTGAGCTTTACTCATAGCCAGTTGTTTGTCTCACCTTCTCCACTCACCACTCTATTTGATGGCTGACCTACATTCAACTTGCTGGGTTTTCCCCCAAAATCTTGGCTTCTACTATTATAAACATTTTCAAGCCCTCAAAATCGTGCCATGTGGCTGGTGTTGAAAGTATTGTGAGTACATTCCTCTCTACTGTATAAACACGGTTTTTCACACTACTAAACCATTTAAACATCCCCCCCCCACCCCACCCCACCCCCTTGTTATGAATGGGTTTCAAAGTGGTATCTGAAGGGGCAAAAATCAGTCCACTTCGGAAAAAAGAATTTTCACGACCGTCTTTGTTCAACATTCATTTAACAAATTTTTATTGATAATAATAATAATAATAGAGATCATTTATATAGCACCTTATCCCTGATTCGGCTCAAGGCGCTGTACATTTTATAAACACATATATGCACAATCAGTCTTATAAGCACAGGAAAAACACAAAGCATGTTACATCAAATGAACAAATGTATACCGTCATACAATCAGAAGATCATTTTGTCGATATTAGATGGATGGGGATTGGTGGGCCAGTTTAAACAAGTGTGTCTTTAAGGCTGCCTTAAACTCTGATTCTGACTCGATGTTTCTGATTTCTTGGGGTAGGTTGTTCCATATTTTAGGACCTGAATGGTTAAAAGATCTCTCCCCTACTTTCTTCAATGGTCTGGTGAGAGTTAACAAATTTTGATCACCCGATCTAAGGGAACGTGGTGGGACATATTTTGGAATCAGGCTGGACAGGTATGATGGTGCATTATTATGAAGAGATTTATGGCACAATACAGCAATTTTATAGGCTATTCTTGATCTTATCGGCAGCCAGTGGAGATGGGCTAGCATTGGTGTTACATGGTCACGTTTTTTCTTCTTCATCACTAATCTAGCTGCATTATTTTGGCATCTTTGAAGTTTTCCTAAAGTTATAGTTGGTAAATTAACCATGAGTGCATTACAGTAATCCAGTCTTGATAAAACAAAGGAGGAGACTAAGATTCTCTTTGATGACTCTCTTAAGAATTGTGACATGGCAGAGATTCTCCTCAATTCAAGATACACTTGTCTACAAAGGTAATTTATATGTACATCCATGG
>OZ007574.1:59877021-59907021 GCA_963931925.1 Onchidella celtica | reverse complement strand
TTAAGAAGGATACATTATCACGATTACTTTACTGAAAAATATTTTGCCCAGAACTAAATTGCAGCTGAAGTAGTCTGGAAATCCCAAATATTGAACATTTACAGAATTTTGAAATAATAACATAATCACTTACAGAGCGAGTTCAAAACCATCGGCGGTGCTTGAAAACTCATTTTCCTAGTGTTTAAGTATTAGACGAGAACATGATGGGCAGTGGTGAGTACCAGGTGACGGTAGGATGCATGGGTGAGACAAGGGCAATTGTGAAAATATCGACCTGCGATATGAGACGATTTTTATTTTGTAACGGAAGATAATTTGGTGGCAGGAGCAGGGGCGGGGGGGGGGGGTTCTTCTTGAACTTTCTATGCACTTTTCCACTAAACAATTTACTGGACGGGCATGTGTGTGCGTGTATCTGTGTGTGTGTTTGTGTGTGTTTGGAGGGGGGGGGTGAGGAAGAGCTGGGCGAAAGTCGGACTCACGTGGTTTGGTGAGAGAGGTGGTGGGGGGGGGGGATGTGGGGATGGAGTGAAGTAGTTCAGACGTATGAGGTGGGAGGAGGTGGGGTGGGGCCCGACACTCCTACAGAGCGAAAGTTCTCCACGCTACACACCATGCACACAAGTGGATGTCCTGAATTCACTTACACTGTCTCCACGCTACACACCATGGACACAGGTGGATGTCCTGAATTCACTCACACTGTCTTCAGGCTACACACAACGCACACAACTGGATGTCCTGAACTCAAACACAGTCTCAGCTGCCATTACAAAATGTCACAGATGGTCAGAGACTGTTTTCTAGGAATTGTTAGTGCATGCGTGACCCCAAATTTAGAACATAAAATCAGCAGTGCTGTATTGTGAAGCAAAAAAAAACAACGAAATTATGTAATTATATAATATTGTTTAAATTTCATCATAATAATAAAGTTCATTAATATAGAGCGTTTTTTCTGACGCCTCAGGGCGCTTTACGGGGAGAAAACCAGATTAATAATTCACTCTCACAATCATGTATACAGACATACAAACACAACTACATACGAGCACGATCGGGGTAACACACATACGCCTAACAGGCTGCGTTACAATTTACTCTGAGATAGAGAGTGAGATAGAGAGTGAGAGAGAGAGAGTGAGAGAGAGAGGGGGGGGGGGGTTAGAGAAAGAAAGAGAGAGAGAGAGATGCAAATCGAGAGAACAAGACTTTCTGTAAAGCGCTTAGAGCGAACTCGTTTGGATTAGGCTCTACAAATGATCTCCATTATTATTATTATTATACACAACACAAATGACATACCAAATTTACTAGTCGTGACATAGAAATTCCATCTGCAGTCAAAAGACGTCTTAAATAAATGGCTTTTAAAACTATTGTTAAACCTGCTGATGTATGTGGGTGAGCACCACGAGGCGGCTGCAGTGAAACTACAAGTTCTACACGTTACATGTAAAAAATAATAGACTCAGGAAAGTTCATGACTGTAACTGACATTTCCCCCGTCCCCATAGACTGTCCCTGGGGGTGCGTATGAATACATTCGCTTTGATTTGTTTTTGTTTGCTTACCGCTGCCTAATCTTGCACCTAGCCCTACTGAGACCTGTGACGGACCTAACATTGCAGTACTTCAGGAAATCATCGGTGCGAGAGAAGTGGGGGGCCGTTTGTAAAGTACCTACGCTCGGAAGAGGGAAGGAGGGTCCAGGGGATTTGTCCCCATTGTTTGAAAAAAGCACAAGGGGCGGGGGGCGGGGGGGGGGAGCGTAAGGTTCTGGAGTGCGCGAGTAGGTTTTTCAGTTATGAATTAAAAAGTCTGTGGTTTCATTTCAGCGAATGAAGCTGTTAGATGATATAAAATTACAGAACAGTATGGCTTTATCATGCACATTCAACATTCTGATGCCCGTAACCTCGCATGGGGGGGGGAGGGGGGTAAGTTTGGGTTGTAAGGCCCATCGGCACGGTAACGGCCACTTTACGCCCTTCATGGTCTATTTAGGTACACTTCTATATTCGTGTTTCGTATTCAGAGCTGTCTACTTTAACAGAGAACTAACTACATTCATATAATTGATAAAATTCTCAAAAGTAGTTTTGTATAGACCTGGAAAAAAGTTTCGCGAACGAGTACAACAGTTATCCAATCAAGTTGTAGATCTTAGCCTCTCTCAGAAAGGACAGGACGCGCTGTGGGTCCACGTCAGAAAATAATTCTTTCATGGATCCGCAGGCATAGTGCCTTCTTCGGAATATGCATGGAGGCTTGAAGACAAGCATTATTGAAGGCTGGCATAGAAACGGGACCTACCCGGAAAAAGGATAGGGGGTAAAATATCGCCATAATCGTACTTGATGGAAGACCCGAAGGTGGGATCATTCCAAATACGCGGCTTGCGTTTGTTATCAGAAACTGAAGAAGTTGGTCAAAGTCTGAGTTGAATGACCGCGGTGCTTGGTGGAGAGACATTGAACTAGCCACCGGCAATAAAGATAGTGGGTTTTCCAAACTAAAAGATAATGCCTGTAAATACAGTAAAACACAGTCTGCGCGGCCTCATCAAATATTCACCTGTTCACGTGATTAGATCAGCCACTGCCGTGATAAACTTGCAGATCTTTGGGCGATCGACAGTTGTAAATTTCAGAACGACAATTCTAGCGATAGAAATAAAAGCAAACGTTGTTTATAAAAAGCAGGAATTGACGCAATACATGGCTGTGTTTGTTTTCAAGAACTTCAGATCCTGAACGGAAAAAACTGTTTAGTGTGGTAAAAAGACTGGAAGCGCATATCCGTACAACATGTTATATGGATATGGACAGTGCATATCCGTACAACGCACATAATTCCATGACCTAGAACACACACCGGAATACTATATTACTGACCTTGTTCATTTGCATAGTTTTTAAAAATATTAATCGGCTTAGTAGCAAAACAATCCGATTTCTGCTCTGAGATTGCGTGATCTCCGCTGATTTGAGTGTACGTCGATCACCAATGGCTACCCCAACCCCTTTTCGCCTGATTAGTCAATCTGACTACCGCCCATTGATACAAACTGACTAGATCCTCACGCCCCCAGGTCCATCTGACTATTCCATGTGTTGTCACTTTAAATTCGTGAACACCATGCCAGGTTTTGTTTCAGCAAACCTTCACCAATCACGCTTTTGGTAAACATGTTGTACGGATATGCACTGTCCATAACCATACAACATGTTGTACGGATATGCACTGTCCATATCATACAACATGTTGTACGGATATGCACTGTCTATATCATACAACATGTTGTACGGATATACACTTCCAAAAAGAATAGTATTTGGTACAAACAATGTGCTTACGAAAAGTTCAATGTCTTTCGAGAAATATTAACGAGTCTTCCAAGAAACAAGCCCTGTTTTCCCCTCTAACTTAAAAAAAACAACTGACGTAATTTACAGAAAGTTTGTCTTTGACCGCCCAGCAGTCAGAAAAAATCGGGAAACGCCAGATAGTTTTCTTCCCACCTGCCTGTCTATGCCAGAATTGTAGTAATGGTAAATCATACGTCATTAGACAAACAAAACTAGAGAAATCTGGCAGCTGTGTTTGTCAGAAACTGACGTCATGAGACCAAGACAACAGCGGTGGGGAATAAATAGAGCAGGTACTGTATTCAGTGGCAGACTGGCTCTCTCCCTCGAGAGGACCTTCTACCACCACCCCACCCACCCCACCACCCAAACTTGTCGAAATTATGAAAAACACACGAATATCTCGTCACTGTCACCTACAAATGTCGTAACATAATTTTCTAGCTTTTTTAATAGCAATGGTGAAAGAGCTTTATCTGGTGTAAGCAGATCATAAACATTCCCAGATTTTCTTCTTTTGGTTTTGTTTGTGTGTTTGTGTAGTTTTTTTTTTTTTTTCCCGTTTTGTTTAGGATTTAGACATTCGGTTTTGTCATGTCAAGATCGACAGATTAACGAGGACAAACATGCCGACAGCAACAACAAGAAAAGATGGCTTGAAGATGGTGAGAGAGTGAGTAAAGACTAAAAGATTCTAGGATGTGAGCACTGGCACTGAAGGGTCATGTACCAGAACCGGCAGCTGACACGGGCACCAGTGTACGCCATGGAGTCCTTTGACGTCCAAATTGAAGGATCTAATCTGGAATAATTTTATTATATGACCAGAAATAGCACCTGTGAATCTCTCACTGTCCCACTTTCTCTTTCTCTCTCTCCATATGTTTCTCTTGCTGTCTCCCTCGCTCTCTCTCTCTCTCTCTCTCTCTCTCTCTCTCTGTCTCCATCTGTTTCTCTATATCTCTTTCTCTCTCTCTCTCTTTCTCTCTCTCTCTCTCTCTCTCTCTCTCTCTCTCTCCATGTTTCTCTCTGTCTCTTTCTTTTCCTCTCTCCATCTTTCTTTCTCTTTCTCTTTGTCTCTCTCTCCTTCTCTCTTTCTTTCTCTCACTCACTCTCTCTAGGTCTCCCTTTCTGTCTCTCTTTCTCTCACTTGTTCTCTGTCTCATTCTTTCATCTCGTTCTCTCACTCATACATATACAGACATACAAACACTCACATAACGTGCATACACACATAGGACCTGCTCGACGACAAATGCACGCTGTTCATGACCAGCCTAGATGGGTGAGAGGGAGAGACAGAGATTAAGAGTGAGACAGAGAGAGAGAGAAAGAGAGAGAGAGAAAGAGTGCAGGGGGACGTAACACAGTGGCTTCGCCCGTGGAAAGCAAAAATTTCCCAACGGATTAACTCCCCTAATTTTATTAGGTCAATCCATCAGGCTGAACAGCGTGTTTAGGGCAATGTTTGCAAATCGAATTATTTACATTTATATGCGGTGATGCAACCTTTTTATTTACGTGGACACCCGCATTATTCACATTGTCCTGACCGACTTTTTTTGTCATTACTTGTTTTTCTCTGAACACAAGAGAAATAAGCAGGTAAATGGGTAGACATTGTGGCGAAATGGATGTTTATATACATAGGCCATTTACAAGTTCATGTTGATGACGGCGATATGAGAGAGACAGAGAGAGAGAGAGATGGGGGGGGGGGGCGTTGTGTGGCTTGATGGCTTGCAGAAAATAGAGTTTTGATATCACAGGACGCAGAAAGTAGAATAGAGGCGTAAACAACAACAGCTGCAGCAGCAACACCACCACCACCACCACCACCACCGCCACCACCAACAGATTCATTCTGCTTCTGAGATGTGTCTCAATATAACTGTCAATAACATGGTCTTATAATACTCTGCATAAATGTGTTGTGTAGGTTACACGAGTCGCAGGTCACCCACTTTTAACACATTATGAAACTGTGTTTCGGAACTTCAACTGGGTCTGGTAAAAAGAATTTGCAAAATTTGTCTTGCTCGGGTCGAATAATATAATAGAATAATAATAACAATAATAATAATAATGATAATAATAACAATAATAACAATAATAATAATAATAATAATAATAATAATAATAATAACAATAATAATAATTACAACAATAATAATAATAACAATATTTATAATAATAATAATAATAATAATAATATAATAATAATAATAATAATAATAATAATAATATAATAATAATAATAATAACAATCTACTGACCAGATGTAAATGTGCCACATTGCAGTAGTACAGTAATGTCTAAACACTCTCTACAAGCGGTATCATCAGTGTGCAAGTTTCAAAATTAGTGCGGAATATTCAAAGATTTATTTTATTCACGCCTCGAAACAATTTTGATTATAATATTGCTCACAGATTAATATACAACCATAATTCTAAAATAGTTTGACCCATATTTCACACAGCGACCAAAGGCGTCCATTGAACAACAATCGAACTAGAGAACTGAGTTTTTGATGGGTTAGAGAGCATTATGTAGGCGGAGTGGGGGTACAAAAATCAACAACCACAAACAAAACATGACCGATGTGAGTCAGAGCTGGAGCCCAGGCCAGGCGTTGCCATCAGACACTCAGACAGTCGCACGTGATGACAGCGGGAACTGTGCATTAAGAGAGAGAAATCTGAAACTGAGCAGCACTTGTGACTTGGAGAATGGCGAAAACTCACACAAATCATTATGCGCATGTAGGGGCTGTAATGTGAGTCCGAATGGTTCTCTGTATGCACTGGGAGTTGGGAATCAATACATCTGTCCTTGCGTCGTGCTGTTCACCCGGCTTATTCTCTCATTCCTTCATTCATCTAAGTACCTCGTCTTTCATCCATCCATCCATCCAGCCACCTGTCCATCTACTCATCCACCCACCCATTCATCCAACCATCCATCCATCCATCACTCAATTAGTCAATCCATTCATCCATCTATTAATCCATCCATCCATCCATCCATCTACCCACCCATCCACCCACTCATCCATCTTTCCATCCATCCATCTAAATACCCATCCATCCATCCAAATGCTGCCCTGCCCACCAGTTTACCACTCCTTAGACCAATATGTTTGTGGGGTCAAACTGACCTCTTTTTGCAACCTTACAAAACAAACAAACAAAGACACACACTGGCTGACCAAGTAGCGACATTAAAAGTTGAAACTCTTAGACTTTATTACTCTGCTATATATATACGTGTCATCTTTCAAACAACAACAGAGTTTTTCTTTTTTTCTCTCTTTTTTTTAACCGGGTCATTTAATAACGGCAAGGAGAGCAAAGCAAAACCAACATTAAAAAGTAATTTCAAAAGTAGGAATCATCTACCACGAACCTGACGAACTGCAATGTGCCATGTAAGCCAATAAAGTATTTTTATTATTATTATTATTATTTTGTTTTGGCCTGTCTGTGGATCATCTTTTCTTCCCTGGCAACTGACAAACTGACAATGACAATAATCCGGCCCGACACTGCCAGGGTTTACGGTGTTGTCTCGGCTGAGTTTTCAATCCGGTTACCAAAGATACCACCCGCCGCTCTCGCTTCTGTCAACTCTTGTGGATATTTAATTTTTTTAAACATTTTTTCCTACCTAAATCTCCGAGAATTTCTTTGCAAGAACTTTTTTTTTTTTTTTTTCTAAATTTCGAGGATATTTTGAGATTTTCATCAGAATTTACAGGTTAACGAACTTACGACCTTTCTGTTTCGCAAAATCTCGGTCATTTGACCAGTTGGCCTTGTTTCAGTTGCGCGCGCACGTGCGTGTGTGTGTGTTTGTATGTACGTTTTAATTAATGTGTATATTGTGGGCTGTTTGTATTTTTCCCGTTGACATTAATCTGACACGACTCACCGAGAAAACGGATATAATATACCTCAGGAAGATAATTGATGTTTTGGAAAATCTCGTCAGTTATAAACAGATTTCCTGTTCTCGTCTGTCCCTCGTGCCCGATCCGACATTGTTTTTCTTGTATTTTTCTGGTATTTTCTCGAACGTCCATGAATGCTCGTGGCCTGACCTTGACATTCTCTTGTTATTTGTGTTGTTGTTGTTTTGTTGTTACGCGACCTTGTTCGTTCCAACTCCACTTTTTGCACAACTGAGAAATTCGACATTAAATGCTTGCGGCTTTAGTTATTATGATAAGGGGTTAGAATAAATCGGAACTGTGAAACAGCTTGATAAGTGCCATAACGCATTTTAAACAAGTGTCAGAGTGTGCATTTGATATACCTCTCGTACATACTCAAAGATCTCCAGTTTTTCAGAAAATGAAACAAAAATGAGGTCCCAGTTTGTTATTGTCTTTAACATAATTATTATAAGTTTACATATTTCTTTTTCCCACGTATTGAATACATGAAAAACTTGTACTTAAAATGTACGAAACAAATTATCTCTACACGACATGTAAACTTTACGTACCCCAAAAGTTGTGCCATGTGGTATTATAACTCGATTGCAAAATAGTGTAGAAAAGCTGGAAGTGGCCACAGAAGTGACACAATGTGACGTGAAATTGTTAAATGCCCCCCCCTCCCTCCCCCCTCCCCCCACCCTTTTACGCCCGCTCCCCTAAAAAAAAAAGGGGGGGGGGGTCTCAAAGCATTCCAAACGTACGACAAACAACAACAACAGGAACGCAAACAACAAGTTAAAATTTTTTTTTCAAATAATAATAAAAACTATACAGTAAATTCTTACAGAATGAAAAACTAAAATGAAATAAATGACTTTAGGTTTGGTCTACAATGACCTTCAATGGCTTGACAAACAAACAAACAAAACTAGAAAATCTGAAAAGGCTTAAATGAGAATTTGCTGAGAGAACTAATGAATACAAATGGGCCACTTTGCTGTATGTTTGTTGCTGTCAGCACATTAAAGTTTAAATCTTTCTGATGGGCGAACTGGCGAATTTGATCCTGCAAATTTTTTTTTTCGTCTGTAAACTTCAACTTCCAGCAACGATCAGTTTCTCTCATTATCGTGTTTAGGCTATTCTAAAGTTGGTAACGCACTAAGTCAAGTGTGTTCTGCGACTGTTTTGTCTCCCTGCAAGATGGAAGTCTCTCCTTGTGTCAGGCAACTCAAGACTGTTTTGTCTCCCTGCAAGATGGAAGTCTCTCCTTGTGTCAGGCAACTCAAGACTGTTTTGTCTCCTTGCGAGATGGAAGTCTCTCCTTGTGTCAGGCAACTCAAGTCTGTTTTGTCTCCTTGCGAGATGGAAGTCTCTCCTTGTATCAACCAACTCAAGACTGAATTGTCTGCCTGAGAGATGGAAGAATCTCCATGCGCCAGCCGACCCTAGACAGTTTGGACGCGCCAGAACTGATGAGAGAGACTTCGTTACAGTCTCGCCAGTGGGGGAGGTCCCGCTTAACTCCATAGTTCATATCTCAAAGTGAAACCCAGACAAAAATTAGATTTCACACAGTGCACCACCAACTGAAGTTTTACTGTGAGATGGCGCCCTATTTGAAATAAAATAACACTTTCGGTTTTCCATAATTTCACTCTCCTCAGCGGTAATTTCTTCAGAAATTTGCCTTATGATGTCCTACTATTATTATTAATTTATCTGCTCACATGTATAACTCCCAGATTTCCCATACAGGGGAACATCCAGTGGCGGATCTAAGAGGGGAGAGAGAGGTGAGGTGTAGGGGAGAAGGAGCACCCCAGCCGCGGCCCTTCCTCCGTGGCAGGGGTCACTACGAAGAGAAAGAAACATGCGCAGAGAGAAAGAGGGAGGGAGACTGGATGGGCAAAGAAAGAAAGGTCGGCAACTGGCAGGAATGAGATGGGTAAGGAGGAAGGGAGGCAAGTCGTATCTCCCCCCCCCCCCCCGGGAAAATTGGTAGATCCGCCCCTGGTGACAGCATCCTTATGTCTGTACGGTAAACCTCACAAGAGAACTTCTTGTGTATCTTCACAGGTTTCTGCGGCTGTTGGCTCTCCTCAGACAGACCTGCCGCCCAAGGGTACAATTTGCAGGGAGGCCAAAGACTATCATCATCGGCCAGTCGGAGTAAAACTAATGTTCATTATCTCCGGCAGTGATTCCAGACTCTTCCATTCTTTCCTCATTGATCACCGATATCAGCCCAATGTACCGGGTCATTCTGATCGGGCCAAAAACCCACTGGTAACCGGCAGTTAATGATGTACATCATATTTCCACAGAGACTGTTGTTATTAGCAGGCTACATACGCGCCACAAACGTTTTGCGCTAGGGGCGCATACGCATATGTACTTATTCCTAACCCCGTCCTTATCCTCAACCCTAAATCGTATCGAACCCCTAACCCTTTCAACCAAAAACAGTGGGAAACCAACTCAAAAAATATATATGAAAGAATAATTAATTAAGGCTGTTCTTCGGAGTATCTAGGGAGGAGCTCTTTAGCTCTGAAATCACAAAATGGATGGTGCACTGAGACTGTTTCGCGTCTGTTCTGTCTCAATGCGCTCGCCAGATGTTTCTTTCTTTCCTCCAGCCGATCCGAGACTGGTCAGACAGATTTGTTTCGTCTCCCCAGTGCGTGAGATCCAGTTTTTTTTAGCCCACTTCTCACGCCGTAACGGAGGCCAGGCAGATTAGACTACTATCAGTTGTATTCTTGTCTATGAACAGGATGGCCAGATCATTGAAATAGTTGTGAGAGAGAATGATCTCTGGACTGGGATTAAATAATGTCCAGACAGGAAAACAAAAACGTGAAGGAAACTGGGGTAGAGAAACACACTGGATCATTTATCTGGTTTGAGGATGAGAGTAGATAAAGTTTCGTTACTGGGTGTGAGTGGGAACATGATGAGTTGATCTTATGTTGAGTCTGTATCTAAATTTCAGTTCAGCGCCTTAGAGCACATTATGTGTGTGCGCGTGGGTGTGCATGTGCGCATATGGATTTGAGAGCTTTACAAGCTAATTTTTACATTACATTTATACTTTCTGAAGTATGTAAGAGAGCACTGTCCTAGACACCTGTCGCTTACGGGGCAGTCACTGAGTTTAGTCTGGTCAAGACTGAGTTAAGAGTGTTATTCATCTCGGTTTCTGGTCTACGACATGGACTGTAGAGTTGAATAGGAGCTGGACAGAGCACTGATGAGATGGAAACAAGTTTGTCTCACAATTTCCGGTGCCTCCAGCTTGAGTCAGTTGGCAGAAAGAAATAGCTCGCACAGTGGGTCAAAAACAGGATGCAAGACAGGCTTGACTGAGTGTGGCATAAGTTGAAATGCTGCACGCTGGCTGAGCTACAGGACTCGGGTGGCCTGAAAACACTTCTCTCTTTTCGCACACACTGAATTTCCCTCACCAGCATCCTCTTCCTCCACATTATCCCATGATTCTGTAATACTCTGGTAGAAGACAACTCTCTACTAGCACTAAACAAACCAGAGAAACATCAACTGCTTCATCATCACCATCATCGTTCTCAAAGTCTTCCACGTTACTTGCATTTTCAAGCAAGGAGAGAGAGGGTGGTGGCGGGACAAGAAGAAGAAAAAATTATTTTTTTTTAAAGAGAGGGAATTTTGGAATAGAAAAAAAGACAAGAGAGACCATTTTCTATTTCTTTTAGAAGAGATCAGTATTTATTCTTCATTAGTTTTGCCCAGGACTCCAAATGAAACGAGCTTCGATCGCGCGAGAGCTCAACAAAAGAAATGGGCCATAGGGGCATGAGGAGTTCATCTTGTCCGTGAGCGGAACTATGGAGGCTTTATGTGGAGTTGAATACTCTCACAAACTACGGACATCCTTTCGCTCTAGGAGTGTGACTGACCCGTGTCCAACAACCTCGTCATGCACCTTTTCTTCCTGGTGCTTCACTGCTCCTGACGTCATAAGTCTAACATAAGGCGATCTTAGATCGTTATTTGTTCTATGTCCATTTTCTGATAAACTGGAGATCTTTTGACATGTAGAAAAGATATAACAAATGCACACTTGGTCACTTGTTTAAAATATGTTGTGGCACTTATCAAGCTGTTTCACAGTTCCAATTTATTCTAAATCCTTATCATCATCGTATGTGAGTGTGCATGAGAAAACCCACAATAAGTCGGGAGAGCTGATTTTGAGAAAACGGCTTTGAAGTGAAACTGTGGGTGCGACACCAACTTCCAACTTGGCTGTTGTTTAGGGGACCGTGGCATGTCACACAGGGTGAACTGTAGACGAGCAGTGAACATTACTCACTATGATCTCTATAACTTAGTATAACGGCTTTGTAATTAGACTACGGTCTCCTAACAAGATCAAAAAACTTCCGACTTGGCTGTTTCTAGGGGACCGTGGCATGTTACAGGGTAAACTGTAGATGAGCAGTGAACACTACTCAGTATGATCTCTATAACGGCTTAGTTATTAGACTACGGTCTCCTAACGTCAATCACTCCAATAATTATTACTTGGTCAATTAGCTATTGCCACTTTTAGGATTAAATGCCGTTTTCTCAAAATCTTGTTTTAGGGGGGTCACTGACTTCAATTTATCAGAAATGTGTTGTCTTTTATTATATGTACAGAACTCAAAATGTCATGTTGCCGACTCATTGTGGGTTTTCTCATGCACACTCACATATCATAAAGGCAGCAAAGCCCCCAATGTCATCATGAAAAACCTTTTAACCGCTGAGCCTTAAATTCTACAAAAGATCATATTACGAAAAGAAGGAGGTAAAAGTGTACGTGGGCATATTTTAAAAGGTCTTGAAGTTCTGGTTACACACTGGTGATTGAAAGTGTACTTTAAACATCACATCTGTGTATTCCCTGAGTCAGCGGGTCAGCTAGTTTTACTAAAGCCACGAACACTTAACGACGAATTTCTCAGTTGTGCAAAACGTGGAGCTGGAACACAATCACGAACTGAAGTCACGATTAAAACTGTACCACAGTCCTGAAAAACAGCCAGGATCCGTGTATGTAGGGACATGTTAGCAAGTTCAAACCTCTCACCAAACGGCGGACATTCGAGAACTTGTTGTACACGTGAAGATTTCGTAGATGACGTCAACCAAAACTTTTAAACATAAAATAAATTAAAAGTTTATGTGGTCGGTAGATCACCATTTGTGTGTAAGTAAGATATTTGTATACAACATTTCTTTTTTTTTTTTATGTACTGCCCTCAGATTTCCCCATGTTCGAAGTCTTTAACTGCTCGTGTCCACAGCATCAGCTCCGCCCCGCTATTTTCACGGACAATGACGTAAACACTCCTCGTCTCTGTACACATGTCCACAGCATCCGCCCTGCCCCGCTATTTTCACGGACAATGACGTAAACACTCCTCGTCTCTGTACACGTGTCCACAGCATCCGCTCCGCCCCGCTCCTCGCGGCTAGAGCTAGAGAGGCAACGCGAGTTTTTCATACGTCATTTTCCGTAAACATAGCGGAGCGGATGCTGTGGGCAAAAGCACTAACCTTGTATCGTCAACCAAGTTCATCCGCAATTAGCAAGAAGTCCAAAAATAGAAACTGAAAGGAACCAAAAATTCTGCCGGCAGAAAAGTGAATCGCATTTTAAAAAATGCCAAGGAGAAAACATTTTTTTTTTTTTTTTAATCGCCCACAAGTCCTTGGCTTTCCTTCTAAATGGAACAACATCAGCTTTTGTCCAAGGACGTTTCGCTCTTACCACAGATCTGAGTCACCTTTGCAACGTCCGGGACACCGCAGCTCCAATCCCTGGAGATCATTTAAAATTTAATTTTAATGTTGCCGAGGCGGCCAGAGAATAAACCATCTTGTCTGATATTGCAGGCGGAACGATGTCGTCGGTGCAAACCATTTTCTTGCCCGGACACACTGACAGAGATATGGTGAGTTCAGCTCAACTAGTGTAAAAATGTTCAGTGTGGATGGCTTGTTGCTCAGGGCAACGGCCTCCAGAATCGCGTGATAGCTCAAAATGACATCAGTGCGGGGTGTGTATCTGTAACTGAGAGAGCTGAGGTCAGACCTACTGCACGACGTAACGGCAATATTAATCCCGATTTTGTAACATCTTTAATTTCTTCACATCTGTCATCTCTCTTGTTGTTGTTCCTCAGGTGCGATGAGGAGAGGGAGGTACATGCTGTACTGCTAAGTATTAGAAAATGTCAGACTACCTACCACTACAATGAAAGAAATTTAACATTTGGCGTTGCACGTCGCTCGGTTCTTTGGTCGTTATCTACCTTGGGATGACCAAAAAGATACCATTAGTCGTACAGGAACCCAGATAGAAATGTAGAGAACATTTAGTTTTATAAAATGTTGCAGGAAAATGAATTGGACCGAGTTTGGTGTACGGTGGTTTTCGTATCACTGCAGAGTTCTGACTTGGGTTCGACTCAGCAAAGATTGGTGTTGTTGTACTTGCTGCTGTTGCTGAAGATAAATATACTGAATACAATTCTCCACGAGTATAAAAGAATGATCTAACTGCATTATTGTAGGAAACTGAGATAACCTGATGATCGTGCACAGAACTTTCCAACCTTTTGAATGGGGAAAAAAGATCTAACTCCCAATGACGAAATAAACTCATTGTTTCGTGTCTTTTCTCGCACTATATTTTTACTTCAAAGAAAACAAGAATTCCGAACAATGTTCTCCACAACAATTAAAAGTGGAGTTAGGCCAGTCTACTGTTGTTGTTGTTGCTGGGCACAATCCAAGTTTTAATGAAGAATCAATGACGATGTGAAATGTTGGCCTAGTTTGTTTTTATTTTTATTCTTTTGTTACGTCTTTCGTGCATCTTCAGATTGCACTGTTGTTTTGTGTTTGTTTGTTTTTTTTGTTCTTGAAGGAATGTTCTGGAACTATCATTAAATCTCACAGCAGTACACGGGTCTTATCTCTGGTGGGCTTGTGGAGATGATGATGACGGCAATGATAACGATGATGATGATGTTGTTGATGATGGCAACAACTAAAGTTTATGCAGGATTCAAGTCCGGATGTCACGCACCAAATCACATGCAGGTGGTCTCCACACCTGTGGCCGTATGCATAATCAATGCGTAAACTAAAGTAAATACGTTGACTGGTGTTAACACGAGAAATTGTATTCATTTCTGGCGTTAACACCAGTCAACGTATTTACTTTAGTTTGCGCATTGATTATGCATACGGCCACTGGTCACCCCTCAGAAAGAAAGAAGTTGGTCAAGTAGGGTGGGGGGGGGGGGCTAGTTTAGGACGAGAAGCAAAGGAGGAAGGAGAGGTTGTACGACAAGTGAAATGAGGGGGTGGGGCTGGGGGGGGGGGGTATTTCAACATTATGTTTCGCTGCTGCGGTTTGTCATAATGAAGACGATAGGAGAGACAAGTTATTAGTGTAATGGTCACCAGCAGCTGCTGCCCGTCACTGTTTTGACCAGTGTCCACTCCACTCGTGGTCACACCGGACACAAATAGCGCTGACCGCGGCCAATTCTGTCTGCGAGTTTATCCCTGGAGTTGCTATTTATAGAATGTTAAACGCAAGTAACGAGGGATTACTGCCTGGGGGAGTGACGTCACGGATTCCGCGTCTGTTTTTGTAAATTCTGACAAAATAGAAATAAGTAAAACTACATCACACACAAAATATTTAGGTGAAGATGTTGTCGCAGGGAGTGGCCAGGTACACGGAGTTAAGACAAGTTAAGAACCTTTGGGAGGGAAGGGGGTGGGGTGGCTGGTGGGCTCTTATCGTAGGGTCTCCCGCTGTCCTGTCAGTCTGGTCTATTCTGTCGATCGCCTTATCTTCTTCCTAGCACAATGTGACCGTGTCGTATTGACGTGCTCTCTCCATACTCCAAACAAAAAACCTTTGGATGCGTGAATGTGCCGTCAATGACTTGGATGACGTGGCAAGGTGGTGTGAGGGTGTCGATGGGGGTGGGCCCACAGACTAATAAATTAACCAGACTGGAAACACGAGCTTCGGGCTGTGTCGTTTTTTACGGAATTTCCCGAGCGGCGACTGTATAACCAACATGGCCGCCGCTCGGGAAATTCCGATTTCAGTTCTATCTGCAGTAGAAATTTCTTTTTAATTGTCAAGAATGGTTGTACATGCATTAATTTCTTAGTGCGGAACCAAACTTCCGCGTTCAGTAGGCGCGTCAAAATGGTGTCATTCAAAATTGTAGCTATGCTGAAGCGTCGGTCGCTACCGTAAACCTGACATGGCGGATGGTTCATGACCTTTCGCTGTTTTGTGACGCCACACAATGGGATCAACCAGTCTGGGTATTTTATTACTCTGTGGGTGGGGGAGAGAGAGAGACGTCTTTATTTAGTGACTGGGTGGGTGTGTATGCACACGAAGAACGGCAACATCACGTACGACACGGTCATTTCACAATACTGCCTAAGTAATGTTTTTGGTGTTTTCAGATGAAAATAATGCTCACCTTAATCAGACAATCGTGTTGCACAGATCAACAGTTACGTCGTCTGGTTTCCTTGACTGGAGAGTTAATAAAGGAAAACCCCACATCTACTTACACAATATGTTACACTGTTGTTAGGGGAGCGTAGCCAAATGACAAAGCCAAAGAGAGAAAACAATGAGCCACAACTGTTCACCGTTCAGCTTTCTATTATGGAAGCGTATATCCGTACAACATGTTGTATGGATATGGACGGTGCATGTCCGTACATACAACATGTTGACCAAAAAGCGCGACTGGTGAAGGTTTGCTGAAACAAAAGTTGGTATGGTGTTCACGAATTTAAAGTGATAACACATGGAATAGTCAGATGGACCTGGGGCCGTGAGAGTCTAGTCAGTTTGTATCAATGGGCGGTAGTCAGAGTGACTAATCAGGCGAAAAGGGGTTGGGGTAGCCATTGGTGATCGACGTACACTCAAGTATATTATTAGCGCAGATCACGCAATCTCCGAGCAGAAGTCGGATTGTTTTGCTACTAAGCCAATTCATATTTTTAAAAACTATACAAATTAACAAGGTCAGTAATATAGTATTCCGGTGTGCGTTCTACGTCATCGAATTGTGTGCGTTGTACGGATCTGCACTGTCCGTATCCATACGGATATGCGCTTCCTTCTATTATACAATACTACACTTCCCTAACAATGGCTACCTCTATATTCCAAGTAAACATGTTTTTGTTGTTGTTTTTTTTTTGGTTTTCAAACAATACCAGGACATGACTTGGGCAATAATTGTGTTATGACCGTAACGATAATTAAAATATAGGGGGGAACAACCTCTGAATGCCCGTAGAAACATGTCTGCGCATGTCTACAGGTTATAGGGAGAAGAAAAAAAAACACACGTCTATTGAATTTCTGCCTGGCAATGTATTATTTAAGCTGGCGCAATAAAAAATGCACTTTTTTATCTGCGAATTCGCTGGAGATTTTCTGTTGATCAAATTTGAGCCAATACAGGTCGCCCACGTCACAACTGCCAGTCTGAGCCATCCGCTGGGTGCACGAGCCTAAACAAAATCTCAAAGCACCGATCTCCTCCCTCTCCATCCGCTGTCTCATTACGCAACTCAGTTGTCCGCGTTGTACGGCGACTCTAACAAAACACATTAACAGCTAAAATGTATATAATTATTATTATAATCAAAATAGCTCCTGAAAAACGCATGAAGTTGACAGGAAACGTTTCCCACCAGCTATCTGATGTACATCACGAGACAGGTCTGTAACTTACAATTGTGAATTGTGAATTAGGGGACCCGGTGGTCTAGAGACGAAAGTGCTCGCCTCTCATGACGAAGGTACCGGGTTCGGATCCCGGTCGGTGCAACGATGTTGGAATTTTGGGATTATTCTCATATTTTCCTGTGCCTGAACCTACGGGAGGTAGGATCGAGTACCTAGTCTTCTCGGATAAGGACGAAAAACTCGGAGGGCCCTTGTGCACGTTGCGCATGTTAAAGTGCAGGCCGAACAGGGCGCTGCCCGGACAAAATTAATTAAAATTTATCCCTACCACTCCTTCCTCCTCCCTCCTCACCCGCCCCCCCCACCCCCCGGCAAAAAAACCCGCCGACCGGCGCTGCACTGTGGCGACGACGTGCCAGCTCCAGTTGTAACTGGGCTGCAATGACACTAAGGCAAATTTACCCAAACGGGATTAAAGAAGTTTACAAAATACAAAAAAAATTACGGCAATAGACCCTGAGGTACTCAGTGATCCATTAACTGAAACACATTATGGACGATCCATGAATATCTTCATCAGTTGTAAAACCTGACATCAGCACAGTTTTCTCATCCGCTTCTGGCGTAACAAATCAATGGTCACGTCATTCTGACTGACCATCCGCCAATCAATGGTCACGTCATTCTCTGACTGACCATCCGCCAATCAATGGTCACGTCATTCTCTGACTGACCATCCGCCAATCAATGGTCACGACATTCTCTGACTGACCATCCGCCAATCAATGGTCACGTCATTCTCTGACTGACCATCCGCCAATCAATGGTCACGACATTCTCTGACTGACCATCCGCCAATCAATGGTCACGACATTCTCTGACTGACCATCCGCCAATCAATGGTCACGTCATTCTCTGACTGACCATCCGCCAATCAATGGTCACGTCATTCTCTGACTGACCATCCGCCAATCAATGGTCACGTCATTCTCTGACTGACCAAATATCCCCATCCTCAAACATTTATATTTTTGCAATTAATTAACTATTTCGAATTAGTTTTTCCGTGTTCCAGAAATCTTAAGTACAGTAGTTTTTGTCTAAGCTATCCAATCGTACAAGGTGTCCCAAAAAAAATTATCAGTTGACTTTTTATCCACAATAAAACATCATACAAGACATGCAGAAAGACTGTTGTTGTCCCATCATCGGAGAAATTCGTTCAATTTTCATTTCAATGCCGAATTTTGTTATATCTATTTTTTTATTTTTTTATTTGTTTAGATCTTGATTGAACTTCATTCATTGGAAATTTATGATTTCAGCGTAAAACTTGCTCCACTTTCTCCTCAGCGACAACGGGAACATTACAGAACAGCACAGAACAGTACGAGTCTCAGTGTCTAGATGTTTCACTTCTACAAGTGGTGGAGCTGCGTTTACTCCAAGTGTCGCTACAGTTGTCTAATACCACAGACTAATAAATTAACCAGACTGAAAACACAAGCTTCGGGCTGTGTCGTTTTTTTACGGAATTTACCGAGCGGCGACGTAATAACCAACATGGCCGCCGCTCGGGAAATTCCGATTTTAGTTCTATCTACAGTAGAAATTTCTTTTTATTTGTCAAGATTGGTTGTACACATAGAGATACTATAATAATATCTCTATGGTTGTACATGTATTAATTTCTTGATGCGGAACCAAACTTCCGCGTTCAGTAGGCGCGTCAAAATGGTGTCATTCAAAATCGTAGCTATGCTGAAGCGTCGGTCGCTAGCGTAAACCTAAAATGGCGGATGGTTCATGACCTTTCGCTGTTTTGTGACGTCACACAATGAGATCATCCAGTCTGGCTATTTTATTAGTCTGTGTCTAATACCAATTTTGTCAGTAGGGCTTCCCCGGAGAGCCAGATCGTCACTTTCACAATGTAACTGAAGACACAGTCATGATTTTGGTTGCTTGGCCGCTGGGTTTGTTCGCATGGTGATTTTCTTTTTCTTCGGTCAGCGTTAGGATTAAAGTTATTGCTAGTCACACACACACACACACACACACGCACACACACTATTTGGAACGTAGTCATGTCTTACAATACTTTAATATCATTAATTGTGAACATTTAGCCCACGAACTACAAAAGGCAGTTTTCAGTTTTAAATAAAAATAATTATGAATCGATCACTATATGATATTTGTTTGTTTGTTGCTTGTTTGTTTCAAAGTGATCTGGTGGTCACAATGCATACAACATAGAACGCCCTCACTGTCAATCCCGCAAATATGAATCGATGGGTTCTCGGCATTCCCGATTTTTCCCCCTCAAATTCATGGCTTGTAGAATCGATACAAAGGCCATTTATGTTCATCAACGTCTCCTTCTAAATACTGGTTGATCCCCTCCCCACCTCATCCTCTCATCCTGCCCCCCCCTCTCCCCCCCCCCCCGCCCCCACCCTCCCGTTTTGCATCTCGTGCATGAACCCTGTCAGCAGCAGACTGAACGATTAGTCAGATTTGCTGGCGCGAGAGATCAACACCGATGTCTGAGATATTTTTCCTGTCCCTGGGAACTTGCTCAGCTGACGCGTCTGTGGATGATCTGAGACACTCGTGGCCCCTGATAGCCGGTAAATACATGGTCAAACACCTAGCGATCTGAAGGTCGGGGGCCGGGGGCAATCACCTCGCGCTGAGAAAGACCAGCAATGATGGCGACTCCTCCTCCACATCATCACAGCAACATTATTTTCATGAGACGAGGGGGAGGGGAGTGGCAATTAGGGACGGGGTGGGGGGTGGGGGGGGGTCATCCATAAAGTACCTACCCTCAAAAGGGGGGAGGGGGGAGTTTGCTCTTCCATAACAACTACGGAAACCAAAGTTTGGACAATCATCAATCCAAACCCCCAACCGACTCCATTATAATGTATAGCATTTATATAGCGCATATCCATTTAAAATGCTCTATGCGCTTTACAGAAACAACATGTCAACCACAGAGCAGAATGGAGCTGCCGGCGAAGCGCTCAACACACTGCACTGCTTCTTTCTCTCTCCCTGTCTCGCTCACTCTCTCTCTCTCTATCTCAGAGCAAATTGTAACGCAGCCTGTTAGGCGCAGTTCACAACTCACAGCAGTTCACAACTCACAGCAGTTCACACAACACACAACTCAAATAATATTTGTATATTTATTAATAACAATATATATTTAATAATGAATAATAAATTCTGGCGGGGGGGGGGTGATATGGATAAATTTTAATCTATTAATTTCCATTGTCAATTTTGCCCGGGCAGCGGCCTTTCGGCCTGCTCTTTACGATTTCCAACTGCCAAGGTATCTTTAACGTGCGCAACGTGCACACGGGCCCTCCGAATTTTTTCGTCCTTATCCGAGAAGACTAGGTACTCGATCCTACCCCCCAATAGGACCAGGGACTTGAAAATATGAGAAAAATCCACTTTCCAACATGCCTGCACTGCCCGGGTTTAGAACCCGGGACCCTTGGCATGAGAGGCGAGCACCTTGCCTCTAGACCACCTTGTCCCCATTAGAAACTCGTATTACTTTCCTCTACCTACAGCTGTCTCCTGAGGCGCCAGACCAAACACTTTTGAAGGCTAAGAAGAAGGAGGAGAAGAAGGAGGAGAAGAAGGAGGAGAAGAAGGAGGAGAAGAAGGAGGAGAAGAAGGAGGAGAAGAAGGAGGAGAAGAAGGAGGAGAAGAAGGAGGAGAAGACACAAGAAAAAAAACAACAAGAAAAGAGAAGTCTAAATGCAAAGGGCAGCAGATCTCAAACCTGATGGAGAGTGGGGGGAGGGGGGGGGGAGGGGGTGCTCCCAACGTATGGAGAAAAAGAGGGGGGGGGTGGGGTGGGGTCTGGGACACACGCTTTTGCATCATGGTAATGAGTTCAAAAGTTCAGTTTTGTTTATTGTTTGCCCAGCAAATTAAATGTGTGGATTAAAATAAAAAATCAAATGTTTAATAAAACTGTCAAAAAGCTCGTGGCCAATACCACTCAAAGTTCTGATCATGAACATTCACCATTGTAATGGTCAAATACATCACACGTTACGCCCCAGCTGCTCACTGCTTTGGACAGCACGATAAGGGGCATCCGGCATACATTTCAAATTTTACAGTGGCTATTTGTCAGTGGACAGGTCGTCTCATTACAAAGACAAGGAGAGAAAACACTTGCGTTCACCGGCCAGCTAGTGCTTACTGTGGTAAAATACCACAACCGCCCACCAATATCACATTTGACTAACGGCACTGAAATCAATGAGCAAACAGAAACAAATGAGATGCAGCAGAACAACCCTGAAACATATATAAATTATATGACTGTTTGGGGAACGCCATGTATATCCACTAAGTGTCATTAATCGTCATTACTGCCAAATGAGATCTTCGAAAGTTTTATGTCTTCCTACAATTTTTTTCACTGCGGGTTTCAGTTTGCCAGAAGGACTAGGTAGTGAGTCAGAAAAAAAACAAAAAAAACCGTACGGTGGTTCTCAAAATTCGAAATAGCCGCTGATGGAGGGAGCTGACCACTTTGGCGTCACCGGTAATGTACGTGTGTGTTCCGATGGGTGGAGGTGGGGGAGGGAGGGAGGGAGAGGGAGGATTGTGCTTACAGCGCACGAAAACGATACATTGGGGCGGGGGTAGGGGTGGGAGGAGGGGGAAGCGTACGTAGTTTTTTAAAGTAAGATATTACATTGAAAGTCTGGTTTTATTCCCCTCATTTTTCTTCCGAAAATTAATTAAGTTGTCACATTACATCTATATAAATATGATACCTCTAATGAAACTCTCAGATTCATTCGTGCAGAACGCCCTTTAAATTGTCCACACAGCAAGGCCTTATCATCCACACATACCACATCCTACTGGCCGTTGGCTCCTACAAGGCCCGGAGAAAAGGGGGCGGGGGTGAGAACAGCCAAAATGGAACGTACACACTCATGGATGACCTGCTCTCTGTTCTGGCGGTGAATGATCCTTGGAAATCTCTTCCCGAAAGCAAAATCCTAATGGAGGGCATTTTGATGCCGACTGGGCTGGAGATGTGGAGAATTAAACAGAAACACAAGTGGTTTAATCGCAGATGGATCAGTTGTATCATTCAATTTCCATCTCTTTCAACTGTGCAGGCAGGCAAACACGCTTGTAGGCAGACAGGGAATTGAATTACATGAGATCTGGACATGGTAATGCTGGCAGCCAAAAGGCATGGAACACGTCTTTACTGCAGCCTCTTTCCCTTCCCCATCCATCCACCCTCTCAAATGACGTCATGGCTGGTAAGGTATCATAAGCAGCCGCTTAGGTATTCCTTTAAGTAATTTTTGTAGCATTTTCATTTTTCGGAAAAATACGAAAAAAATGCATGTGTTTTGCACAGCTTGTGACTTGTACAAAAGGGATTTCATTTCAAAATTTGGATTTTGAAGTCACGAAACAAATCTTTGTGGTATTCAGGAAACGAACAAAAAAAAATCCCTCACTCTTTCTGAAAAATTGCTTCAAAAATTATTTTGGAAATGACTTCAGCAGTTATGCTACGCCCATACTGATATGTTACATAACCAAATCATATTTTAAAACGGTGTAAGAAACAAACAGACAAAAATGTTTTCCACACACTTAACTCTTGCAGTATTGTGCAGTTTGAGAGCATCGTCCTATACAGATCTTGAAGGCTTGTCTTTAAATATAACAAACTAGCTGAGTATCCGTTCGGACGGAATACGACGAATTAATTCCTGTGTCTCGGCTATAATCATTTACGTCGGCTTGTTCTACCGGTGGTAAACTCTGAAGTTGAGATAACCAATCTCTCCATCTATTACAGATCTTCCTGTCTGTGAGGGTAGCACAGCTCCCCCTAGCGGTGGACATGTCTCATTTATGTCCTGTTCTCTACTGTCTTAAATAGGATAATGTTCACATCTAGGAAATAATGGGTGTTCCCTTAGGCCTTTCGGCGGCAGATTACCCGTGGTTTAGATCTCAGCGATTTGGGTACTCGGATGCACGGTTGAGGGAGAGGTTGGCATGGAGCCGTGTGTGCGCCAGACATTGCTTGCGTCAGGGTGACAGAAAGTAAGAGGTGCATTTGGGTGTCTACTGCTTCTCCTGTCTCGTGCCACGCGCTAATGTCTCTTTCTTTGCATTAAAATTTCATTCCCGCATCGCTGTGATTAACAATATTGTTATCCAGAAATGCAAAGGCGGCAACGCAGTTTAACGATTGATGGAGACTGGGAATGGGTGGAGCGGGAATAGAGATGGAGCGGCCGGGAGTCAAAAAAACGATAAACAACTGAGGGCACCGACCTTTCTACGAAATGCCAAGAAGCAGCTAAGACCTATTCCCAGGCTCGCTAGCTGGTCAGAAAATGCGATTTCTCGTCCTGTTCTCCAGGGATTTTGCATCTCTTTACTGTCCTGATAAGTAGGTAAATGTGTGGATAATGGGGCGAAGGATATCACGTAACTGTCCCATTAATGTGGACTTACTTTGCTTATGACATCAGGGACCACCACGTTGTTTTCTGCTCCATGACGGGGGATAATGGCGTCCACTGGCGCGTAGCATGACCTAGTTTGATTTTGTTGATTTCTTACTTGTCTGGGAGAGAGCATCACTTTGTAGACTTCCAACTTAACATTGGATCCTTGTGTGGCTAATCTATCTATCTATCTATCTATCTATCTATCTATCTATCTATCTATCTATCTGTCTGTCTGTCTGTCTGTCTGTCTGTCTGTCTGTCTGTCTGTCTGTCTGTCTGTCTGTCTGTCTGTCTGTCTGTCTGTCTGTCTGTCTGTCTGTCTGTCTGTCTGTCTGTCTGTCTGTCCGTCCGTCCGTCCGTCCGTCCGTCCGTCCGTCCGTCCGTCCGTCCGTCCGTCCGTCCGTCCGTCCGTCCGTCCGTCCGTCCGTCCGTCCGTCCATCCATCCATCTATCTATCTATCTATCTATCTATCTATCTATCTATCTGTCTGTCTATCTATCTATCTATCTATCTATCTATCTATCTATCTATCTATCTAACCATCCGTCTGTCTATCTATCTATCTATCTATCTATCTATCTATCTATCTATCTATCTATCTATCTATCTATCTATCTATCTATCTATCTATCTATCCATCCGTCTGTCTATCTATCTATCTATCTATCTATCTACCTATCTATCTATCTATCTATCTATCTATCTATCTATCTATCTATCTATCCATCTGTCTATCTATCTATCTATCCATCCGTCTGTCTATCTATCTATCTATCTATCTATCTATCTATCTATCTATCTATCTATCTATCTATCTAGCTATCTATCTATCTATCTATCTATCTATCTATCTATCTATCTACCTATCTATCTATCTATCTATCTATCTATCTGTCTTTCTATCTATCTATCTATCTATCTATCTATCTATCTATCTATCTATCGTATGCGTATCTCTCACATATCGCCTGCTGCACAGGGAGAGATCACATGTTATGTTTAACTTTAAATGACATTTTACAGGTACTATTGTCTTTACAAAAGTGATGTCCCTTGCCTAAAGTTTCCTGCATGAATGCTCGCCCCTTAGTCGTCGGTATTCTCACAGTCAAACACAACAAAATATAATGTAATTTGCACAGAAAATGATTACTGACCTTCAACTGAGCCCTCACCCCCAGCCCCACCCCGGCCCCCAACTCATCCTCCTACTGCTGGGGGCCATTAAACAGCTCCAAGTATCTCAGGTCTGTCTGACTAACATGGACAACGTGGGACCAGAAATGGACCTGCTACTCGTCGAGTTTCTCCAGTGCTACCACAGTCTCTAGCGGAGATTCCAGCTACTATCAAATATCCCCAAAAACGTGCAATTTATTACTTCATCAACGTTCCCTAAACCTGTCGCGGTTCGGTTTGACGACTTTTCAGGACCAGCAAAAAAACACACAAAAAAAACTGTTATTTTAGCACAAGTGATCTACTGATGATCAGGTTTTGAATGTCCGCTATTCGATTATGTTTCGCCTTCGGGGTCGAGACCCAAAGATCATTAAGATGCAGCTTTGAATAGACAATCGATTTTTCAAATTTGTGAGTTACACCAGTCTTATTGCCAGGAGGAAACTCTCGTGTCCTGCTAAGAGTTTTTCAGCTACAAGTGCATATCTTACAGATTTAAAATGTGGACCTTGCATTGACAGAAAACTGGACAAATTGTCCATTTCTGAAAAGTCTACTTCACTGGATCTGACATCAACAGGTTGAAAAATTTTCATTTGACTGAAGGCGTTGCATTTGTGTACGTCTTCTTTAACGTCATTTGGGAAATTTGCCTTAGTGTCATTGCAGCCTAGGCGTAACTGGAGCAGACACGGTCGTCGCCACAGTGCAGCGCTGGTCGGCTTTTTTTCTTTTGGGGGGGGGGTGAGAAAGATAGAGTTTATTTGATTTTGCCCTAGCAGCGGCCTTGTACGGCCTGTTCTTCTCGATTTCCAACTGCCAAGGTATCTTTAACGTGCACACGGACCCTCCGAATTTTTTGTCCTTATCCGAGAAGACTAGGTGTTCGATCCTACCTACCAATGGATCAGGGACAGGAAAAATGAGAAAAATCCCAAGATTACAACATGCCTGCACCGACCGGGATTCGAACCCGGTACCTTCGGCATGAGAGGCGAGCACTTTGCCTCTAGACCACTGTGTCCCCGTGTGCTGTAAGGCTAACAGACAGAACGGGCCAGAGAAGATCATTGTCTTTCATTGGACTTTTGGACTGACTCCAGGCTGAGCCGTCAGTGCGGTGGTAGAGACGGTATGGTCCAGTCATTCTGACACCGGTGCTAGAAAATTCTCGAAATGTTTTGCTGGTCTCGTAATTGACAGTGACTAATTAAGAAGTACAAACAGACATGACCTGAAGGTTATTGGCTTATGACAGAGATGTAGGCGATAACAACCTCACTGTCTATTTCAAGCACATGCGTTATTCAACTCGCAGTTCGCACCTTGTTGAATAACTAATCTCATGACGAAATCCGAATGACGAAGCAACAAGAGAGAGAAAGAGAGAGAGAGAGAGAGAGAGGAAAGAGAGAGAGAGAAGAGTTAAAACGAGAGAGAAATTCTGGCTAAGTCTCCTGCCATGTGGACAAAACCGCGTGTATTCGTGGTTTAATATGATAAGACTGTATGTGCAGAATGAGAGAAAGGGACAGGAAAAGAGAGATAAGGAGAGAGGGAGAGAGAGAGAGAGAGAGAACAACAGAGAAAACGAAAGACAGAGAGATAGAGAAAGAGAAGGAGGAAGAAAAAGAGGGTTGCCAGGGGAAAGAGAGAGAGGGGGGAACGAGAGATAGACACAGAGAGGGAGAAATCAGGGACATTCAACATTAGAATGGTCGTGAGTTCTTACAAGGGGGAAAGGGGGGTGGTGGTGGTGGGGTTGGGGGGGGGGGGAGGACAAGGGTGTGAAAAGTGTGCGCTGGGGATGGAGGGGGGGGGGGGCTCCGTGAAATAGCCCAAATCAGACATAGATACTTTATGAATGGTACCTTAAGCTACATTATTATTCTACGCGTACCTTAGATCAGGGGTCACCAAACTACGGCCCGCCATGGTACTTGATTTTGTTTGATAAAACCAGGGATATCTAGAGCTACGGGATGGACAAGCTTCCTTGCTAACCTCTTTGATGATCTTTGTTTTTTCAGTAAATTGAGACCTTTTTGATATTAAAAAATCGTCTTTTCTCTAGAGTTTTTCTTCTGGCTTGCAAGTATTGAACAGATTGCTTATGCGGCCCGCGCTTGTAAGTCTGTCAGTTATCCGGCCCTCTGTGAAAAAAGTTTGGTGACCCCTGCCTTAGACCAGGGGTGCTCAACCAGTCGATCGCGATCTACCGGTCGATCTTCAAGTGCTTGGCAGTCGATCGCGGGATGAATGTAGGACACACCCGCGAGGTATATATATTATTATATATTTTTTTTTATTTGTCTTTGTATTTTGGGGGGTCGTTTTTTCTTGGATGTGGCGGGTTTGTGTTAATTTTTTCTTCTTTTGTCCTTGTGAATGTGGCGGATTGAAAACAAAACATGTGGCAGGACGGCAAAAGTTTACCTGGCAACAATGAAACCGCCATTATGGGTGCGAGATAATCGACATTTACCCGTATCGACTAATTTCGAGTAGATCTCCAAAGGCTAGGAAATGTGAAAGTAGATCCTATGTCAATAAAGGCTGAGCACCCGTGTCTTAGATCATCAGGCCCTGGAAAGCGTCTACAGCGAAGGCCCCGGGAGGGGGGGGGTGAGGTCTTTGTTCCTGGGATGCTCCATTTACCATCCCCCCCCCCCACCCCTTTCCCCAGCTCCCAGGAGAGACTGTCTCTGGTTTATGGGATTTAGAAAAACAACTTATGTCTACCACTCAAGTCTGACTACTGGACGGGAAATCAATATGATGACAAGACTCAGTGGGAATTTGGCATTTTCCTCTCAATAACAGAACATTTGTTGATCCACATTTTGCTTTGTCTGCCTTTGTTTTTTGTCTATCACGACGCAAATCCCTTTTCAAACCACCACTACCACCATCGCCGCCACGACTACCACCACCACCATCATCACGACGACCACCACCACCACCATCATCACGACGACCACCACCACCACCATCATCACGACGACCACCACCATCACCATCATCACGACGACCACCACCACCACCATCATCACGACGACCACCACCATCACCATCATCACGACGACGACCACCACCACCACCACCATCATCACGACGACCACCACCACCACCATCATCACGACGACGACCACCACCACCACCATCATCACGACGACCACCACCACCACCACCACCACCATCATCACGACGACCACCACCACCACCACCACCATCATCACGACGACCACCACCACTAGCACCACCACCACCACCACCACCACCACTAGCACCACCATCACCACCACCACCACCACTAGCACCACCACTGCCCCACTCCTCGGTCAGCAATATTTACAGAACCATAGGCGTTATTTGCCAATACTTTGAAGAGTTAGAAAACGTTCAGCTACCACGGAATTCATGTGTAAATGTGTCTGTAAAGTCTTTTTTTTTTTTTCATCTGAACACACAAGAACATGTTTACAGCAACAAAAGCTCGTACTGAAAAATAATGGTCGTTGTATGTTCTTATAAAAGCTGATGTCACGACATTTCTGGAGTTCAAAATTTCAGTCACATGACCGTCGGTACGTGGACTAACTCCAGAGGCGGATCCAGCCTTCAGTGCTGACTGTCTTCCAAAATTTTGAACCAAATGCCGCCTCTATACCAATGGTAACTCAAGGAAATATTTTACCAACGCTTAATTTCACGCACTAACACTCACGCCCCCACACCCGACATTTCTTAGATTGTACAGTTTAAACCAAAAAAACAAAAAAAAAATTAGTCTTCCTTCAGATGCTGAAAGACGTCCTAAATCCGCCCCTGAATTTTCCACATTGTCCAAAAACTATATTTGACGTCACAAATTTTAATATTGTTTCAAAGTAGTTCACGCACCTTCATCTTTGCTCGTCACAGAATGTGTGAACACGAATTGGAATTATTCAACGGCACCGGACCTGAATCAGCACTTTGACATTTCGAGACAAATTGTTTCTACAGGTGAAAGTTGTCCTGACGTCATTGCCTGGGTTTTCTGGTCACGATTTAGATCATGTTATTCACCGCTACAAATATATCTACATCGCAGTGGTTTCCCAGGTTAGATAATTCAATTCATATATTAAAAAGATATTTAAAAATGTCCTACCCTCATCAGTTTACTAGATATTTTAAAAATAATTACTATTTTCTCACTTCCTGTGGTGAGCAGTTGCAATCTCGAGTGAGTCGAAAGTAATTTTATGAAACATGAGACGTGGAAATTCAGTGATGTCATAATTATGAAACGCATGTAATGTTATTGTTTATTCTGAGGTTACACTGTCTCTCTCGCATACTGTGTCCTCTTAGAATGACAAAGCTCTATCTCCACGTTTGGGCTGAACTGAGTTACACATGCACACTACTTCTACAAGCATCCTCCATCATGTGTCAAAGTATCAAGCAGATTCGGTGTGTAGTTTGTAAGTATTACTAAAACGAAGAAAATTCTTTACTCTAAAAGCTATGATCCCATGAAACTTCAATCCTCGATTTCTCAAAAGTTGACGGAAGAGAGTTAAGAACCTTGTCCTTCTAAAGGTAGGAGTTGGGGAAAGGGGAGAGATGTAAATGATTCATAAAGATCTGCTACTTGAATGTAATAATGTTTACTGGGATTGTTATTACCAAATCTATCCGGTGTCTGGTGTGGAAAGAAATATCCTGTAATACAATGTATGGAGCCTCTATTCCAATAGCTCTTGTTTAGTGCTCAGACTTGATCCTTAGAACTTTAGACCCAGCGCCCACACACGCTACTTTTGCTGTGTTTCTGTCGTGTCCCAGTCGAATCGCATTTGTTGTTGTTGTTTTTGTTTTTTAAATTTAAATGAATGACTGGAGATGCACACATTGGCGACACTTGCGTTCAGTACAGAGTCCACGAGAACAACATGGAGCTAAGACAGGCGAGCAAGTCCTATGTTGTTGTCCTAGACTGGACGTAACAAGAAACGAAATGTGTGACGTCAAATGCAATGAAATTAAAGATAAATTATCATAATTAATGATATGTTATATAAAATATATATATTTACATTCATATCAACGTGGATAAATCTAATATGGACAGGTGATTAATGTGGTTGAAACCTAACCCTCCCCTCTCCCTCCCACCGACC
>OZ007574.1:59779521-59872021 GCA_963931925.1 Onchidella celtica | reverse complement strand
GTGACATTAACATCGCGCTAGATCCCGTTAAAGAAGATATAACCTAAAACCTTACCTCAAATCCAATTCTAACTCTCTAGTCGTGGCTGATCATCAAATTAATCTTGATTTTCATTATTTATTTAGTTCATTTACTTATTTACTAGTACGAAGGTCAGTTACATCAGCCCCGGTATTGTATTACAGCAAGGGGAGGCAATGCCAGAGTGAGTAACAGGAACAAAATTAACAAGACAGCTATGGTGATGTGCTCTAACCGTGTAACTGGAAAAAATTGACCAACTCATGTTTTTTAGCTAAAAATAGTCATCACGCCTTTCCGGGGGTTCCCGATTCAAATGGGAAGTCTACACGCGCTATAAATAGCAAAATTGAGCTTCGAAGCCCTCAATAGTTACAATTCTAACCGTGTATGTGGCTGTTCTGATCGTGTAACTGATTTCTGTGGCGGAATTTTGTCGTGCTCTAGTCGTGTGTATCTCTATACTTTGTGATAACCGCGTAATTGGGTTAACCGGCTCAAAGACCTGCATTTAAAAGAAAAATATTTATTACGACAGAAAGACAAGTTTTGTTTGATTAATGCGACCAAAAAGATATAGATTCTAGTCCTGTATTAAAAAAAACTCGCAAAAAGATGTCTCCTGGAAAACAATCCCCAAACCAGTTACACGGTTAGAGTACAACACCATCGCACAGCCATGATCAGGAAAACATGCAACATGACAGACACGGCATTTTTCAGTTTTGACCATCTGTACCCAAATGTTTGTGTATAGAAATTTATATCCATCTTAAATGACAGTCATCATCTCCTGTCTCATCAAATTTCTAGATCATCCAGGGCCAACAGAATAATACACATCAATGCAAACAGAAAAAGGTACAGAAGCTCGTTTTTTGCCCTCAGCAAGTCTCCTCAACCACACATTACAGCTAGATGTGGCATGTTACTCCATGTAATATATTTTTTATTGAGTTATGGTATGTTTATGAAATGCTGCGTTGGATATGTTTAACATGTATGTGTTCTTAAACGCTCTGTGAAAGCCAGTTTTACTCAGGGCATAATAAATTGACCCTTATCGTATCTCTTAATCTTCCCCCAAGTTTTGACCAACTTCTGGCCGCAGGCGGATATTGTACGTAGAATTGGCTGCCAGAATAGCGTTCGTAACTTGTCGCTAAACCCTCCCTTCAGCTTAAAGTCTACAAATATTTGTGCATTTTGTAAATTATTCCTCTGTTGCCCCAAAACTGTATGCTGTTATAATTATAGTCACGAAAAATCCGTTCAGTAAATTTTCCAGTCTATTCATAACAAAGGCAATTTTCCTGTAGTTTTAAAAACAATTTATCCATTTAGTTGGGGGAGGGGGGTGGCAGCGACCACCATGTGGTCAGCATGACATGGTGCCATCAACTTTATGTTTATCCAAGTGTCCAGGCATTGGACAGTCCGTGGGCTAGTTGATTGGCCAGTGCTGGTGCAGGACAATTAGATTGTCTTAATGATCGTCTGTTTGACTGATTAACTCTGAGTGGTTCGGCCTTGTCCAGCAGCTGCTGCTACAAAGTCATTTAAGTGCATGGTAATGTGATGGTTGGTAGTTTGGTTGTTATAGATGTGGTAATGATGGTGGTGGTAGCGGTGGTGTTGGTGTTGGTGATGTACATGATGATGATAGTAGTAGTGGTGGTGGTGATGGCGGTGGTAATGATGATGATGCTGATTATGATTATGATGGTGGTGGTGGCAGTGGTGGTGGTGATGATATGACGATGGTACTGATGTAGTGTTGATGCTGATGTAGTGTTGATGGTGATGGTGGCGATGGTGATGATGATAATTGTGATGATGAGGTGTTGTTGATGCTAGTAGTGATGGTGATGTTGGCGCCAAAGTTGAGCTTACTTGCTGGATGGAAGATGATCGATGTTGTCTAATGATGTGGTTTCGCCCTCAAACATGGCTGTATGAGCAGCTGAGATTCCTGCCACCCTGATACACATTATGGTGTCGGATGAGCCAGGGCTTTCCAGTGGTGTGTGTGTGTGTGTGTGTGTGTTTGTGTGGACAGGCAAATATTATAGGCCAGTCATGGTCCTCTCCTGTCCTACACTCCCCCCCCCCCCCCCGCGGTCTCAAGGGACACACTGCTAGCACTGACCCAGACAGAAGTGTTCGTGCTAACCAATCAGGACTTGGCCAGTGTTGTCACGAAAACTCACATTCATGCACATTCATTCGTCGGGTATGTGCCATATTGTTGTAAGTGCAGTTTTGTCTTTTCGAGATAACGGAGATTGAAGTTTGATTGGCAAAACAGCTAAAATGCATAAAACATGACGTCACAAACACATATCTCGAAAATGTTTTTAACCAATTGGAATGACGTCACTTATACATAATGAAATCAGGAGTGAGAGAAACACTTTCATGACAAATCCTCAAAATCAGCAAAATGTTACATCACAACTTATAGCAAATACCTCTCGAATTGTTCATCATTGCCAGTTAACACAATAATTTGATTAATCATTTCTCTTTTGGAGGACAATTATGTCCGAGTAATCAGGTTCTATCTGAAAAATTTACTTCTTAACTGTTCTAAATCCGGAAATGAAGTCGATAATTCTCTATATTAGTCTTTATGTTCCACTACGCCAACTACTATCTTCGGCTGTTAGAACAAATTTAAAAGTTCCGTCTATCGTGTGTTAGATCACTCGGTGAACAATCATCCTGTTTTAGTGAAGCCGAAGAACCTGGAATTCATTGCTTCAAAACTTGTGAAATATACAAAAGACTGAAATGTTTAAGAAACACATTGACACATGTTTTTAATTGACGGACTGCAACCACAGCTGTTTCTGACTGTTGTCAAATATTTCGTGACAATGTTATTTGGATTGGTGAATTCAGTGTTGTTACAGACTGATTGTAAAGCGCTTAGTGCTTGCATTTGACGGAATAGAGCGGTATATAAATGTTAGTTATCACTAAAACTATTATTATTACAATATATCTTATAGTTACATCGCTCACACCAGAACTGAAATCAGCATAGACAACATTTATCGTTGATACTCGCGTTGGTTTTGTCACAGAAATGGGTGCATGTCAACTTTAGATACCTTCATTAAAACTAAAGAAAAGAAAAAAACAAGTTTCAACATTGAATGAATTTCAGGGCCTGTGTAGAATGAAGTGACTGGGTATTGTGACATTGTCTCGGGTACCTCACGTGGGTGGCACATTTGTGTGGACAAAACTGAAATCTGAGTTGGCGTAGAGCTTGGAGACTGAGCACGCAAAAGTGTGAGGGTGGGGTGGGGGAAGGGGAGAGTCTCTGTTGTATAAACTGCATTAAATGTCAGGAAGTTGGCAAACACACACACACACGCCCACACACACACATACACGCAGGCAGGCATGCACACACATGCGCTCCACGCGTACACATACACACACACACACACCGGTGCAGTAGCGTTTGTCTAGGTTGTGGTGACATGCAATAAAGTTATGTATCTTCTGTTTTGGAATTTTTCTCTTGCCGCATCCCCTCCCCCCCCCCCCAACCCCCACCCCCACCCCCCCCCCACCCCACACACACAGCACTCCCCCTCGCATGTTGGAAAACTTTCAATGACATTTGATATGAATCACTCGATTGTTTCATCAGAGACATGATCTTTATATCATCTAACAACTTAATTTGCTTGTCCACACTTGAGAGCCAGGCCGTGTGGGCGGTCAGTATCTTCACAGATAGGAAAGCAATAGTTCACCAGTTTGTCTACACAGGGATGTCTTCAAGAACGGCTTTCTTATAGTAATGACATCGTTTGATGTGGATCTGCTGGTTACAACATTACATTGACGTCAGTTTGATGTAAGATATCAGACCCTACGTTAATCCTACCAACTCTACGGATGTCTTTTACAAATCTATATCAGATTGACGTAGGATGCTGGCTGGGTAACAATATTTCTTTGTTTTGTTGCTGTTGTTGTCGTTGTTTTTATTGTTGCTGTTGTGGTTGTCATCTGAGATAAGAAAGGCAAAACTGACACAAATTCTACCGAAATATCAACAAACAGAATTTATGAGTTTCCTGAAGACATTAATGTTGTATTTGACTCATGCTGTGATCCTGCTGTCCACAGATTTATTCCCATGACATTTCTGTGACTATTATGGGATATAGAATGTGGGTCAAAGAATGAAAACGAAAAATTCCGAAGACGAAGATCAACAAAACAAGAAACGAGAGGAAAATGAGAGGAAACATGAGGAAAATGAGAGGAAACATGAGGAAAATGAGAGGAAACATGAGGAAAATGAGAGGAAACATGAGGAAAATGAAAGGGTTGAAGATAATGGGAAATGCCTAGGGGGAGATAACTTGACAGGACCATGAAAACTCTGGAACCCAACAGAACAGGTGAAAGTCAACTGGAGCTGACTTAATAAGTCATTTCATAATCGTCAACATAAACCTGATCCGTCCCCTCGGGGGGCTGGGGAAGAGGGGGGGGGGGGTCTGACCGAGAAAAGATCAGATGTCAGACTGTTGTCCTCTGTGATGACGCAATATGTCTGGGTGAGTAGCCAGGTACCACTCGGGACCTCTGGGATGCCAAGTTGTACTTTAAAACCATTCCATACGTGGGTACAATGTGAGATAAACATGTGAGATTTTTCTAGAACAGTGGTTCTCACTGTGGGAGATATCGCCTCCCGGTGGAGGGGGGGCGCGATTTTGACTTCCAAGGGGCCGAAAACGAAGAAAATGGGTACACGGGGGCGAAAATGATGAAAGTGGGCGATAGTGGGGCGGAAACATGACTGAAGGATGATGTGGGGGCAATTACAGGGGGCCGCCACCGACTTGTTCAACACCAGGCCTAGATTGTGTTTGTTGTTTTTTTCTGTAACAGAGAAGGCCTAGTTTCTAGTGCATTTGATAAAGAATGCGGGAAGCATCTACCGAGTCAAAATTCAAAACTGGTCTAAAAACCCACTTTAAAAAAAAAAAACACGTTCAGTTGTGAAGTCTCGACATTCCCAATCCATTTATTTTCTCATTCCACTTTAATTTTGCTGTTTTATCGTTTAATTTCTGTCTTATAGTATGTTATGTGTGCGTATCTATGTATACACTGTATGTCTAGCAGAGAGAGAGGGTGAGAGAGAGAGAGAGAGTGAGTTGCAGATGGAGAGAACACGACATTCTGTAAAGCGCCTAGAGCAAATTGTTTGGATTGGGCGCTATATAAATGATCTTCATTATTATCATTATTATTTTACAATGAATAGTGAACTTCCTTACTGTCACAAATAAAGCTTTGAGAAACTTGACATCATAATTTGTATGTTGTCTGTCTTTTTGATACTAAAAAGAGAGGGGGGAACAACGTGGATGAGGAAGGCATCAGACAGAAAGGAATGAAAGTCATAGTCGGAGGGCTACATCTTGTAGTGGATGGACAAGGCCTAGGTGAAAGGTGGAAATTGTCTTCTTGTGAAATATTTCCATTGAGTTTGAATGTGGATTTTATTTTTATTTATTTATTTTTTTTTTTGCGGTTTGGGGGGGGGGGGAGGAAGGAGGGGGGCGATGAAAGAAAATTTGGAGCTGGGGGTGGGAGGGAGGGGGTGCCTGACAAAGGTTGAGAACCACTGCTCCACAAGTACATTGTCATGTGAACACACGTCATATAAAAATCTCAACCGACCAATGTCAGTAAGTCATTGTGTACATCAATTCTAAACACGATTCCGCCCGTGAACTGTGTGTGCGTGTGTGTTGTTACGTGGTTGTCAAAATCTGGTTGTCATTGCATGGTTGTCATTGCACAATTGTGTCCACGTCTGTTCGCGTCACGCCCGGTGGGATGTTTAAAATTGGACGTTTCTGTGCGTGACATGGGCAGCAGCTGCTCTGTGGCGTGTTTGTGTGTTTTCCGTTGGTTCATTTGGTGCTGAGATGTTTTTGTTTTTAATTTTGCAAGACTTCAAGATGTCACTCAATCCACACGGGATCAAAACACTCACACACACTCATTTACACTGGCGTACACACATATCTATTCACTTACACGCACTCACGTAAATACGCGTGTTCGCACACACACACACTTACACATAAACACGCACTGTTAAGGATGCGTTAATATCCCCACCTAAACATTCGAATGAGAGGTATGTATGTACACAATTTATGAAATATTATCCCATCCACCCTTGTCCATGTTTACCGAATACTGATATCAACTGTGATGCCCAATCTTATCTCTGTTTGGGATTGGTGGAAACGAAAACAAAAAAGTCAGAAAGAAAGATACGGAAATATTGGTATGTCCTTTGGCCAGGCGCGCACACACGTCTTGCTGTTGTGCTACAGTCGTATCTCAGGTTCATGTCCCCATCCACTCAACAGTACCCATGTGTCTCGCATTATGTGCGCACCTTCATTCATACTCCGTGATTTTAAAAATAATCGACGTCACTGCAGCGCAACGAAGTCCCATTTGTACGCTTGCCCTTATCATGCACTCACGCAGTTCTATGGTTCACATCAACTGACATGTAAAACTTACAGTTTTGTACAACATTAAACTGACAATTTGCCATCATAAGAAAGAACGCACAAGGGCAGACGAGAATGATGGCGTTACCTCAAGACAATTAACCCGCAAGCGCCCAGTGCACAATATTTGAAATAGGTCATCTGGAGCCAAAATGCTCTATCTTTGACACACTTGCTATTCTTATTTTATAAACTAATATATTTTCCAATCACATATCTATAGTTTTGCAACAATCAGACGAATTAAAATCGGTTCAGTATATTATTTCAGAAGTTTTGGGATTGGTAGTTTTTGTCTAGGTATTAGAGGGTTCATTAGATAAGTACATTGCCAGTCATAGTTTGTTGAGAAATTACTTTGTTTTGTTAGTTCCCTTTGTCGTTGCGCTTGGCCGCTGTTGTTGTCATCTGAGATAAGAAAGACAAAACCGATTCTAATTCATAACATAAAACCAACAAAAAAGCTATTACAAATGTCAAGTTATATCTCCCCCCCCCCCTCCCCCCCCGGGGCAGACGTAAACCTTCTCACTTTCGAATGTTCCAACTATTCATTTTTCTCGCGTTTTCTGCTTTGTTTAAGGATTTTTTTTGGTATTTGCGTTTCACCCACATACACACCCACACACAAACATCCACAAACTAAACACACTCTACTGCCCTGGTGCATAAACAAATAACCTCACCGTTACCTAGCAACCAATGATACATTTGTCAGCTTTATTATAAAAAAGCCTTGTGAGAATGTAAGAAAACTCTTTTATGGTGAAAAGGCTCGAAAACAACTCAATTGGCCGTTCCCAAATTTGGCATGAAAAAGTGAACTTTGGTCTCGATTGCTCGTGGGTACCGTAAAGTATACAATTAGTGACAAGTGCGGGATAATCCGAAAAATGAGCAAATAGTTGGGGTGTGGGCTGAATACTCGAGGGAGGGTTTATGCGACATGTTACGAACGCCTTACTCGCGTCCGGTTTGACCTGCAGCATCAGCTTCCGGCCGGAAGAGTGGTTCAAACCTTGCAAGAAGCGAGGACGGTAGGACGTACTAGTGCAGAAGACAGAGAAAACCGAAGTACAAAGTCAATCTTCCGGATGTTCGGTATCAGCCGGGGGAAATCTCGGGTGCCAAGTTGGATTTTCCAATTGAGTAGTTCCTGCTACTTTAGTGACATGTCTCGGGGAAGGCGGGGATTACCGCCCTTGTCAACCCTTAACCTCCGGCAAGGCTGAGACAACAAGTTCTGTCACTCGTGGCTGGAACTCGGGCTGGTCAGAGAGAGGCCATGAACCGGGTGAAGGACACTGCGATGAGGTCAGTTTGGGTAGAACTACACAGTGAGGGCCGCAGTTCTCGCGGGCAACACAGTTGTGACTTCATAGAAGGGATGACGTGTTTATGATGACGTGGCTCACATTTCCACACGACGCGGCCGGTCGGAGATGATAGCTTACTTAGCTAAGTCTCAAAAGTCTTCAAGGATTTTGGGATCTGTTTTGTTTTACCTCCATTTTCTGAAAAACTGAAGATCTCTTAGTATGTACAAGAGGTATAACAAGTACACACTTTGACACGTGTTTAAAATGCGTTGTGGCACTTATCCAGCTGTTTCACAGTTCCGATTTACCCTAACGCCTTATCATAACACTAAAGCCGCAAACGTTTAACGTGGAATTTCTCAGTTGTGCAAAAAAGTGGAGTTGGAACAAACGCGGACGAAGGTCGTGAAAACTGTTCGCAACTAATTTTTGATTCATAACACCTGAAGTTACTGGAATCCAATTACCCGTTCTTTGATCTGCACTATTGTTCAGTGTACACACTGTTCGTACAATAATAATAATAATAATAATGTAAAGCATTTATATAGCGCATATCCATTTAAAATGCTCTATGCGCTTTACAAAAACAACATGTCAACCACAGAGCAGAATGGACCGCCTGCGAAGCGCTCAACACACTGCACTGCTTCTTTCTCTCTCCCTGTCTCGCTCACTCTCTCTCTCTATCTCAGAGCAAATTGTAACGCAGCCTGTTAGGTGCAGTTCACAACTCACAACCGTTCACAACTCACAGCAGTTCACAACTCAAATCAGTTTACAACACACAACTCAAATAATATTTGAATATTTATTAATAACTATATATATATTTTAATAATGAATAATACATTTTGTTGTTGCTGGTGGTGGGGGGGGGGGGGTGATATGGATAAATTTTAATCTATTAATTTCAATTTTCAATTTTGCCCGGACAGCGGCCTTTCGGCCTGCTCTTTACGATTTCCAACTGCCAAGGTATCTTTAACGTGCGCAACGTGCACACGGGCCCTCCGAATTTTTTCGTCCTTATCCGAGAAGACTAGGTACTCGATCCTACCCCCCAATAGGACCAGGGACTTGAAAATATGAGAAAAATATGAAAAAAATCCAATTTCCAACATGCCTGCACTGCCCGGGTTTTGAACCCGGGACCCTTGGCATGAGAGGCGAGCACCTTGCCTCTAGACCACCTTGTCCCCAATACACGAAGGCACTGAGTTCGAACCCCCGCTGCATGGCATTTTTTTGAAGATCTCCCTTTTTTTTATAGGTATTCTTTTCTCTTTCTTTTCCATCACGTTTTTAAACAAACTACTTCGATCCGTGGATTCTAACCGCTGGCTCTCATATTTATTAAACGACAAGTTCTGGAGTTGTTTTTGGTGTTGTTGCTGTTGTTTTTAAACCCCAGTTTCTCCCCTCCCACCCAACCCCCCCCCCTTTACCTTTCAAGAAGTATGAACAGGGGTTAAAGACTTGGAGATTAGGTCAGACTCCAGGGGTCTGTCCGCATGTCATGTCCATGTCTGCCTAAACCTGATGGATCATGTCTGATGACCAGATCAGTGGAAAGCTGAAGTTCGAAACGTAAAACCTCTTCAGGCCTTTGTCATCCAAGATAAAACATCCATAACCAGCAAAGTCTCCCCCTATCCAGGGCTATCCATCTTGTGGATACCCAGCTAATCTCTGGTCTGGACACACACACACATACGCACATACACACACATACACACCTTTGCTGCTGGTGTCGGTAAGGAGGATCAAACCTTGAAACTGACCGGGAAGGGAAAGTGAATTGGCCGAGGGGTGAGTTAATGTGAGGAAGGGGGGGGGGGGAATAAATGTTGAAAAGAAAAGAAAGACAAGGGATGACAAGATGAAAGAACAGTCTGCAGTAGCGGGGGGGGGGGTACAGCTAGGAGGGGGGGGGGGGTGTTCAGATATCACTGGCGCTGTTGATTGTAACGGCCACCCTCTCCCTCAGCATTCCAGTCCTTCTTATATTATTTTACCTAACCCTGCTCCCTCCTCCAAATCAGCCATGCTTAAGGGATAGCCTCCCTCCCTCACTCCCTACCTTAGTCTACCAACCTTCTCAAGGGTGAAATATCTTCCTTGCAACTTCAATCTTCATTTTTTTTTTTCGGGGGGGGGGTGGGGGGGGGTGGGGAGTAGGAAGACTGGCCAGGGGGTTGACAGATAAGCGGAGATAGTTAGAGAGAGACATGGAGAGAGAGAGGGAGGGGGAGAGAGAGGATGATGATGAGAGAGAGAGAGAGAGAGAGAGAGAGGTAGACAATGGAAACAAAGAATGTGACCCATAAAGAAAAAGAAAATCATGAAAATTCCCCACAGCCCCGGGCAGTTTAGCCTTCCATTAGAAAACCAGCCTGTACTACATTAGACAGAGACATGGGATGTCGTGATAATTTGGTAAGAGATGGAAGTTGAGACACAGAGTTCATCTCTCAGGAAATGTTATTCTAGACCAGTTTGAGCTGTGTCTGAAGGCAGAAGGCAGAAGGCAGCTCTCCGTAGTTCACCTTGCACGCCACACATTCGCTGCTCTGTGCCATTTCCTCTTCTACATCAGCGGTTCTCAACCTGGGCGATATCACCCCCGGGGGGCCATTTTGATATAAGGGGTAGGGGTGGGGGGGGGGGCAAAAAGTAGAAGAGGGCGTCAAGGGGGCGAAACTGATGAAGGGGGGGGGGGTGGGGGCAGTACACAAACATAAATGGAGGAGAAATTGGGGACAGTTCTATGGCAGTCACTAATGTTGAACAGCACGTGTAGATGAGTTTTATGAACAGTAAAGGCCTGCGTTTCTAAGTGCATCTGATAAAGAATGCCGTCTGTTTTATAATGAATAATCACCACATCTACTGTCATTGATCAAACTTTGAAAAACTTGATTTTATTATAACCTGTGTGTCGTCTGTCTTGTGAAATGTAGCCCGATCCGCTGGGTTTGAGGTTTTGTGTGTATGTGTGGGGGGGGGGGGGAGTGGGGGGGAGGGAAGTAGGGGAGCGATAAATGAAAATTTGAAGCCTAAGGGAGGGAAGGGGGGGGGGTTGCTGTTGTCTGAAAAAAGTTGAGAACCACTGCCACAGACGGTTCGCCACATTAGAGTTATTTCTTCATCTGAAGATGCCCTGGACTCTGGACGTTCTCACTGGAATCCCCAATCTTTATCTGATTGATTTCCAGACTCCCCACACATGATGAACTTTTTTTTTTATTATCTTCTAATAACTAAAAAAAACACACGAGGATTTGATGTCAGAAATAAGAATGATACTATTGTCTAGAATTTTTTTAAGAGCCTTAATTATGTTTGTGATTAAATCTTTATCCGGGGGGGGGGGGGGGGGGGGCAGTCCGTGCGGATTTATATTTTCTTGGCGCGTGTACGTGTGTGTGTGTGTGTGTGTGTGTGTGTGTAAGCGAGATGATTTCTGTCACTTCTGTCAATATTTCCCACATGGCCACCTTTGTTCCTCTTTGTTTGTTCTATCTGCATTTTCGGAAAAACTGCAGATCTCCTTGTATGTAGAAGAGATATAACAAATACACACTTTGACACTTGTTTAAAATGTGTTGTGGCACTTATCAAGCTGTTCCACAGTTCCGATTTATTCCAACATCCTTATCATAATAACTAAAGCCACAAACGTTTAACTTCCAATTTCTCAGTTGTGCAAAAAGTGGAGTTGGAACAAAAAAGAACTCAAGTTGCGATACAGAGAAATTTTGACAAGGTTCTGTCTCCACTTTTTGGCAGATCTGAGATCACTACACATTATTTGTACAGCCCTTCTCTATTGCGTGTCAAAGTATCAGTCGGATTCGACGTGTGATTTGCAAATATATCTTTTTTTTTTTTTTAAAGTCGTATCTCTAAAACCTTTGAGCACCGGAAAAACTTTAATCATCAGAAATTTCTCAAAAAAGTTGACGGAAGGGAGTTAGAATCTTGTCATTCTAATCGGACGAAATGTTGAATCTACCAAAGAATTATTTAGCCGGGGATCTCTTTCCAGCCGTCCATCACAACGTCATTCATTGACTCAATCAATCATTTATCCAGCCATTTCAATTATCTTCCTTGTAATCTTTACATCCTGAAGGTTTCCGTAATTGATCCTCGGTGTCTTTAACACTGTTATTTGGTTACATCACGAGAGTCTTCAATGTTTTATATAGCAGATCCGCACTTAAGCTTTTCTGGAGACAAAATAGCCCTTGGGGAATTCGCCTGCACAGTGGAAATCTCATATCTTGTGTACAATGCTCTCATCCCTCCTAGTCCTGGCCATAAACAGAATCGACAACAACAACAACAACAACAACAACAGCAGCAACTACAAGACCAGTAAACGGACACTCAGACAGACAAAAGTGGTCGGCAGCTGCTTCAAAATACGGAAGTCGCGGTTGTTCAATGCATCAACTTCTTGGACAGGTTGCAACAATGGGGTAAACAGAATCATTCATAGCAGAGTCTTTAGGATAGATAGATAGATAGATAGATAGATAGATAAATAGATAGATAGATAGATAGATAGACAGACAGACAGACAGACAGACAGACAGACAGACAGACATTCAGACAGACAGACAGACAGACAGACAGACAGACAGATAGATAGATAGATAGATAGATAGATAGATAGATAGATAGATAGACACACAGACACACAGACAGACAGATAGAGAGACAGACAGACAGACAGACAGACAGACAGACAGACAGACAGACAGACAGACAGACAGACAGACAGACAGACAGATAGATAGATAGATAGATAGATAGATAGATAGATAGATAGATAGATAGATAGATAGATAGATAGATAGATAGACCGTACAATATCTGTGATAGAAAACGATTAATTGGAACATTCCGCCTTAAGTTATGACCAACTAGCCATGATTTGACATTGAGACTAAGAGATTAGAATCCGACAAGAAGAAAATAAACAATAGGACTCCAAACACAACAACAACGACAACAACAACAACGACAACAACAATGGAAAAGAAAGGATGCAGGAGAGATAAGCCGTGGTTAGTCAGATCAGACAGAATGTTCAACAAGCTAACGCAGACAACGCTGTTTGTACAGGATTCTGGGCGACAACAACACCAACATCCGAGCCCGTGGTCGAGGGCCGTGGTAAGGCCGGTCACAGCAACCTGGACCACAACAACAACCAGGGACAATGACCAGAGCAACAAACAATAATTTGCTTCACTTGATGCCACACAACTTTGTACTTCTATCAAAAGTTTTGAATTTTGTTTCCTCTGTCGTCGAAAGATCCAAAGTCTTAATTATGTTGTCTTCTTTTAAGAGTAGCATTTCTTCTTTTCGGGATACAGGGAATATTGGTGAGTGATCAAATCATTTGTTAAATCTTCTCAAGTGCACGTGCTCAACCGCCACGCACTTGGGGAGGGGGGGGGGGCAGGGAGAATCCGTCCTGTCAACATCACAATTTTGGATGATGTCGTTGAAACAAACCAATAGAAGGTTACAACAACAACAATAACAGCGATTACAACAACAACAACCACAACAACGACGACGACAACGACAACAGCGACAACAGCATCAACGACAACAACAACATCATCAATAGCAACAACATCAGCTACAATTTGCGCTCACCTTGGGAAAAGGGTGAATCCATCCCGCCTAAATACTGTGATGTGGTGAACTGTTGAGTCAGCGATCTCTTGCCCACCCCGCCACAGCCCAGCACCGTCACCCGGACCGGGGGCTCAGCGGCACACATGGGGGAGGTGGGGGGCACTGGAGAGCTTGGGGCCGCTGGGCTGTGGCTGCAGGCACTACCGTAAGACACGGAACTGGAGGTGCGAGACCTGGGGAAAGTTCAACATGTCACCTTAGTTCTTGTTTGTTCTACCTCCATTGTCTCAAAAACTGGAAATCTTTGAGTATGTAGAAGAGGTATCACAAATGCACACTTTGACACTTGTTTAAAATACGTTGTGGCGTTTATCAAGCTGTTTCACAGTTCCGATTTATTCTAACTCTTTATCATCTTACTATAATAATTGAGCTAGAGGGTGAACCTGTAAGCAGCTAAAACTTCGCGACTACGCCATCAAAAATTATGAAACTTGATGTAGCGGTACTGCAGAAATTTTTGACGAAGAGTTATGTGGATACATTCATTTTGAAAAAATCAGTCTTTACTATTATTTATTTTAGAATTTTTTGAGCCCTAAAAACAGACGCATTTTCATCGGGTAGAACCGAAAAGTGTGACCGGAAATTGCGTTCTACGTCACTATTTACTCACCGCCGGCCGAAAGTCAACTTATCACATCTGTGTATTCTGCAAGAATTGTGGTGTAACAAAACGATCTATTAGTCTTTGCATCAAATCTAGGTGCCGTTATGAATGCGACCTAGATCTAGATATACAGCTGGATGTGATACAAGTAAATCTGGCAAGATTTATCTTGCCGGGTTTGGCTAGTAATACCAAAGCCGCAAACGTTTAACGTCGAATTTCTCAGTTGTGCAAAAAGTGAAGTTGGAACAAACATGAACTAAAGTCGCCAAATGGAAGCTGAAAGTTTTATATAATCAATATCGTCCCGACACCTAACCGAAATATTGTGTCAGTGTCGGTGTTGATACCATTGGAGTTTCGTGTTAACTAGATTTAGCGAGTTAAAACCTATTGCCATGAAATGTGTTCTCGGAGTTTTTTCTGTTCATCTTTTTCAGGGTAGACCAAACGACCATTTTTGTACATCAAAATTCAGGAATTCCCACTCAAAACTCCGACTGACCACTATCTTCAATACTAAACTATCGTAACCCTAGAATAACAAGAATCGATCTGCCATTTAAAACATAATTATGAGGCAAAGAATCGTTTTTATTCTCAGGTCTTGGTATCGTTTGTGTCGATTGACAGTTAACTCTACAGTGTCCAGATCAAGATTGCCTCATCCAAAACTTCGGACAATTGCAAAACTAATTTGAAATAGATATCAGACAGGGTTTATAAGTACTTATCATAGAAATGTATCTCTCATGATAAATTAGAAAGCGTTCCTAAAGTAGAGAATTGGGTGGGGCAGCTGGTGACAGGTTTCAAATAATGCAGCTCTTGTTACACGTTAGAGGACCCTGGCCTAATTGCAAAGCCGATTAGAGAAAATGCTGTGCTGTGTTCACTGTTCTGCTGTATTTTGCTATTTGAGGTCCTACGGTCCCCTAACACTAGCGAACTTAAAACTAGTACAACTAGACGCTCAAGGATTAACTGAATTCAGTAATACATTTTTTTGCCATTGTGCATGTTTGTTCCATGTAGCGTCATTAACCCCACTGGAGAGTTGGCAAATGTTCCAGAAGTTTCTACATCCTCCTCGGACATCAAATCGTATTTTCTGTTCCTCCATTTCCATCTCCATCTTTTTCTTCTTCATCTTCTTTCTTCAAAGACATCGAGGTCTCTCAGCTTGTTCACACAGGACACTTTCTTTGCCTGGTCATGTCCAGTTTCTTGTCTTATAAACACGTTAGGAGACCTCTCTTCCCTAGTTATAAACACGTTAGGAGACCTCTCTTCCCTAGTTATAAACACGTTAGGAGACCTCTCTTCCCTAGTTATAAACACGTTAGGAGACCTCTCTTCCCTAGTTATAAACACGTTAGGAGATATTATCTCTTCCCTAGTTATAAACACGTTAGGAGATATTATCTCTTCCCTGGTTATAAACACGTTAGGAGATATTATCTCTTCCCTAGTTATAAACACGTTAGGAGACCTCTCTTCCCTAGTTATAAACACGTTAGGAGACCTCTCTTCCCTAGTTATAAACACGTTAGGAGATATTATCTCTCCCCTAGTTATAAACACGTTAGGAGATATTATCTCTTCCCTGGTTATAAACACGTTAGGAGATATTATCTCTTCCCTAGTTATAAACACGTTAGGAGATATTATCTCTTCCCTGGTTAAACACGTTAGGAGATATTATCTCTTCCCTGGTTAAACACGTTAGGAGATATTATCTCTTCCCTGGTTATAAACACGTTAGGAGATATTATCTCTTCCCTAGTTAAACACGTTAGGAGATATTATCTCTTCCCTGGTTAAAAACACGTTAGGAGATATTATCTCTTCCCTAGTTATAAACACGTTAGGAGATATTATCTCTTCCCTGGTTAAACACGTTAGGAGATATTATCTCTTCCCTAGTTATAAACACGTTAGGAGATATTATCTCTTCCCTAGTTATAAACACGTTAGGAGATATTATCTCTTCCCTGGTTATAAACACGTTAGGAGATATTATCTCTTCCCTAGTTATAAACACGTTAGGAGACCTCTCTTCCCTAGTTATAAACACGTTAGGAGATATTATCTCTTCCCTAGTTATAAACACGTTAGGAGATATTATCTCTTCCCTGGTTATAAACACGTTAGGAGATATTATCTCTTCCCTAGTTATAAACACGTTAGGAGATATTATCTCTTCCCTAGTTATAAACACGTTAGGAGATATTATCTCTTCTCTAGTTATAAACACGTTAGGAGATATTATCTCTTCCCTAGTTATAAACACGTTAGGAGATATTATCTCTTCCCTAGTTATAAACACGTTAGGAGATATTATCTCTTCCCTGGTTATAAACACGTTAGGAGATATTATCTCTTCCCTGGTGAAACACGTTAGGAGATATTATCTCTTCCCTGGTTATAAACACGTTAGGAGATATTATCTCTTCCCTGGTGAAACTTTTCCAACATTTGTTTTTCTTTCCATCCCCTCGTTTTTCTCTTCATTTTCTGGCAGTTTCTACAGCCAAGGTCTCTGAACAACAACGGAGTTTTCACTTTTCCTCTTTATCTCATTTTCTTTTCATTTATCTAATTATCACTCTCTCCTTGGTCCTCTCTGCCTCCCCCTCCCCCTCTCCCTCTCCCTCTCCCCTCCCCTCCCACTCGTTTCTGTTGATTTCTATCAGCGTGTTTTCCCCAATACCTTTAATGTAATCTGGAGAACGTCGACTCTCATCTCTGTCCTGTCCGGTTTGTCGCTAGATCAAATATTTTCTGTTTATGAACTGTGTTATCAGCATGTTGACGAGAGGTAGAACATCCGTATAGCGAGCGATTTTACTCCTATTGTTCAACGAATAGCGAGTGGTTGGGGGGGGGGGGGCAGAGTTAGCGAACGTATTACACCAGCTCGCTCTTCCCGTGCGTAACCTTGGCGAGAGGTTCATTTATTTCTCTCTCACTTACTTACCCTACCACAATTCACAATTCCCTGGGGGGGGGGGGGGGCGGTCACCCACTGGGCCGGGAAAATCTCTAGCTGGCAGTGAGTGGACAGAGATGCTTGCACACGTACCACACACTAGCAAATCGCCTGGTAGGCCAATTTTTCATAACGCTGTATGTGCATTTGTGCCATTTCGAGAAAATGAGAATTAAAACGTTTTAAGAGTTGTGTAAAATCTGGGTTTTGTTCAAAACGCTCCAAAATTGAAACTTACATAAAAATGTCCAAGAAAAACACACCAATATGACAGTTACACATAATAAAATTAGGAGTGAGAGACAGACGTTCATGACAAAAAACTCGAAATCGGCAAAATGTCACATACAACAATTATGACAAACTAGCCAACCCCGGCAAGATATATCTTGAAAAATTTCCTTGTATCACATCCAGCTGTATGTCTAGATCTAGGTCGCGCATTCATAACGGCACCTAGATTTGATGCAAAGACTCATAGATCGTTTTGTTACACCACAATTCTTGCAGAATACACAGATGTGATAAGTTGACTTTCGGCCGGCAATGAGTAAATGGTGACGTAGAGTGCAATTTCCTCAATGCAACCTTAAAATGGCGAACCATGACTCGAAATAGATCTAAATGATGCGAAAACAATGAAAAATGAAACGTAGAAGCCTGAACATTTCATAATTTCTAATATAACCCATTTTAATTTCGCATTGATAATATGCTGTTGTGCAAAGTTTGAATGATGCGTTTCCTGAGCCTTAGGTGACCAAATTTTCGAGTTACCAAAATATAATATATACAGTACATACTCTAGATACCCGTCGATAGAGACTTGAAACCAAGTCCAAAGTGCGTACCTCGCGATACGCACAATCCCACTAGCAGCGATGTCTGCACTTGAATTTGGTCTTTTTTATTTTTTTCCCCTCAAAAACCCACGCTCAACGTGTCGAATTTTCCCGGGAAACAATAACAACAAAACTCCGTGGGTTGCGAGCCATGACATAATGTCGAAAGGACATTACCACTTTCGTACTTTACTGAAATAGTTGAATGTTCTAGAAATATGATCTCCCAGCTAGCTGAAATATCTGACGTGATATCACGACATTGCTCGGCCTGGTTATGCAATTCTGGAGGTGGAGATTGGATTCTGAAATCTGAGTCTCATCTATCTTTCATTTCCTAACTTATGTAAATAATTGGATTTCTGAATTGCTTTTCTCTTCCTTTAGGAGTAAAACTAAACAGACAGACGGATATATTGATTAACACATAGATAGACAGACAGACAGACAGATAGACAGACAAACAGACAGAAAAAAGGCAGACAGATAGATAGAGAGATAGAGAGACAGACTGACAGAAAACAGAATAGTAGATAGATAGATAGATAGATAGATAGATAGATAGATAGATAGATAGATAGATAGATAGATAGATAGATAGATAGATAGATAGATAGATAGATAGATAGATAGATAGATAGATAGATAGATATAGATAGATCCCATCAGCAACTGTCAGTAAATCAATCCAATGTCATGCGCCTACTTGAAATGTCTCTGGTTTCCCTAATCCCAGACTTTGCATAATACTGTCTTTTACCACAGAATTGTTAATTTGTGAGGCTCAGGTGTCTGTCTGTACCGTCAGACTGTCAGTCATTAACGTTGTCATAAATGCTCGGGTGGCTGGAAATGCAAATGGCAGTAATTTGATTTGTGGATGTTGCAGTGTAATGAATTAGACTAGAACTGAAACCTGACCCTGTTTTGATCACTGGGGTTATTCCCACTCAACATCCCCGAGGTTATGAACACTTTCCAGCACGACTGTCTTTTGAAATCGGGGACTCCCAAGTACTTTCTCCGTTTTCATTTTGTTTGTTCACCCCACGTCCACCACCATCATCATAATCACCATCAGCAGCAGCATCGACAACAACAACATCATTGTCATCACCATTATAACCATCATCATCATCATCATTATCAACAACAACAACAACATCATCACCATCATCATCATCAGGAGCAGCAACAACATCATCACCACCATCACCATCATCTTCATCATCATATAATATCACCATCATCATCCTCATCAACTTCATCATCATTATTATCAACACGATGCACGATGAGAATCATCAGCAGCAGCAACAACACCGTCACCATCATCACGTACAACAACCACACCACCACCAGCCCCAGCTACAGCAGCGAGACCTACCTGGACTGTGCGGTGAGCTCAGTCATACTGCCGCTACAGCAGCGAGACCTACCTGGACTGTGGGGTGAGCTCAGTCATACTGCCGCTACAGCAGCGAGACCTACCTGGATTGTGGGGTGAGCTCAGTCATACTGCCGCTACAGCAGTGAGACCTACCTGGACTGTGGGGTGAGCTCAGTCATACTGCCGCTACAGCAGTGAGACCTACCTGGACTGTGGGGTGAGCTCAGTCATACTGCCGCTACAGCAGCGAGACCTACCTGGACTGTGGGGTGAGCTCAGTCATACTGCAGCTACAGCAGCGAGACCTACCTGGACTGTGGGGTGAGCTCAGTCATACTGCCGCTACAGCAGCGAGACCTACCTGGACTGTGGGGTGAGCTCAGTCATACTGCCGCTACACGAGGACAACACACTGCTGGTGCTTCTGGAGCGCAGGGAATCTCCTCGGTTGACCAAACCTTTGGGCGTCTTGATGAAAGATCTCAGCGGTTGAAGGCTGAAACAACACAGAGACAGTAGGGAATCTGTACTCAACTCTTCAACACTGTACCGTCTTCTCAGACTATCTGTCTGTCTGTTTATCTATCTATCTATATTTATCTGTCTGTCTGACTGCCTGCCTGCCTGTCTGTCTGTCTGTCTGCCAGTCTGTCTGCCTGCATGTCTGGCTGTCTGTCTGCCTGTCTGTCTGCCTGCCTGTCTGTCTGTCTGTAGACTGTCTGTCTGTCTGACTGTCATTCCATCCGTCCGTTCATCCATCTATCTGTCTGTCTATCTGCCTGCCTGTTTGTCTGCCTGTCTGTCTGTCTGCCATAGACTTACACGGCTAGACTGCTCGCTGAGCCAGCGACGGCTCTTTACCATTACTACAAAATGGCGGGCCTCGCCACGCCGCGAGCCGACAACGCGAGCCTAGAGGTTTGTGGCAAGTGCGGGGGTTGTTTACCTTGGTTACAGTAGAGTATGTATTGGGATGCTCCCAAAAACGATGAAGAAAGTTGTCGTTTCAAGACTTCACTCATCTCTAAAGTGTCAGATCCAAATCTTTAGCCACTAGCAAATTCTACACTAAATAAATTCATTCAATTCTAAAAGACAAACTTCAGAGTCCAACAATGCCCTGAGTGTCAATAATTTAACTCTGATGTCCGATGAGTGACCCAACATGTCATCATGGTGTCCTGAAAGGAGTGATGAACTGACTGTAAATGACAGAGAAATGAATTTTTCGTGCAGGTGTCGGGAGGGAAAAGAAAATGTAACCTGACATCATCGAGGCGTGCGAAGATGCTTTTGAAGCTGTCCTAAGATGAGAGGGGATCATTGATGTAGCGAGACATTGCTAATCTTACATCTATGTGACTGTCTAATTTTCTATGTATCAACTGTAAACATTGCCTGCAACCGGCACTGGCCCACCTTCAGGTTCTGGGGAAATATTCAGCCATAAAACGAGCAACATGGGACACAACTGGACAAGGAAATGGTCCGTTGTTTCCCCTGTTCGATCTCTCCAGTGCTGTTTGATGGTATCAGAACTTCTAGCTAGGGAATCTGCAGTTGCCTGAGACACAGAGATTGGTTTCTCTTCAAGCTATTTTTGGTTCCTTCTCGCCATTATTCTGTTACATTCTATCTATCGCCTTGCTTCTTTCTGGTACACAATTACCGTTGTCGTGTCGATCTGCTCTCTGCTAACTCAAACTCAAAATCTTCCAAGTGTTTTGTCCTGGTGCTAAAGACCTTAAGATGGGGAAACGTAGGGTTTGGGGAGAGAGGGGGCGAGGAGGGGACGGGGTTCATGTTTCTGTGATTTGTGTAGGCAGTTTACTTATAATAATAATAATGGATGGCATTTATATAGCGCATATCCATTGCCATTAGAAATGCTCAATGCGCTTTACAGAAGCTCTCTCACTTGATCTTTCTTTCTCTCACCCTCACTCTCACTCTCTCTACCTCTCTCTACCTCTCTCTATCTATCTCAATGAGCTCAGAGCAAATTGTAACCGCAGCCTGTTAGGTGCAGTTCACAACTCACAACAGTTCACAACTCACAACTTGTATTCTAAAGTATTATAATAATATTTGAATATCTATTAATATTTATTTAGTAATGAATTATAAATTTTTGTTGGTGATATGGACGGGGGGGGGGGGGGTGATATGGCTAGATTTTAATCTAATATTTTCCCCGCATTATTTTTCCGCAGGTCTGCCAGGCTGGCTGACGTTTGCTGAGAAAGACGCCAAAAGTAATTATAAATTGACTTTTGATATTTTAAAGTCAATTTCATGACTTAGGGGAAAAGTAGATTATATTTTGACCAACAAAAGTTCAGCACACCACCCACTGGTGTTTGTAGCTGTCTGTCCAAGATATCGCGTCCGTGTGCTGTGTGTGCATGCGTGTTTATGTGTGTGCGTGCGTGAGTGTGCGTGTGTGCTGTGTGTGTATGTGTGTATGCGTATGTGTGTGCGTGCGTGTGTGCGTATGTGTGCATGTCTGTGTGTGCGTGTTCGTGTATGTGTGTGTGTGCGTGTCTGTGTGTGCGTGTTCGTGTATGTGTGTGCGATTGCGTCTGCTTGAGAGCATGTGCGTCTGTATGTGTGTCCATGTGCGTGTTCATCTGTGTGTGTGTGCGTGTGTGTGTGGTAATGTGTGTTAAGTTCTGTATTGTCCTCTTTGTCCTTAGTGTACATCAATTCACTGACCTACACTCGTGATCCGATATAGGCGAGAGATACCTCATTCCTGGCCGGTTGATCTCGTTCCTGGTCGGGAGAGATGTTGTCCTAGGTCTCATTTCCTCCAGTTCGATATTCTCCAGTTGTCGTCGTCGCGGCTTCTTGAAGGAGGATGAGCGTTGCTTGGGTCGGGGACTCACGTGGAGGGCCGCCATCTTGCGGGTCACGTGAGGACAGCGTGTCGACGTCACGGCGGTATTGCTGGGGCTAGACGAGAGAAAAAAAATTGATGATGAGATCATTAGCATTTTTGTCTTCTTCTTCGTCCTTCTGTCTTGTCACAGACAGTCTGACAGACAAGCAGGCAAATCGAATGACTTATAGATAGATGATAGATAGATGATTAGATAGATAGATAGATAGATAGATAGATAGATAGATAGATAGATGGATAGATAGATAGATAGATAGATAGATAGATAGATAGATAGATAGATAGATAGATAGATAGATAGATAGATAGATAGATAGATAGATAGATAGATAGATAGATAGATAGATAGATAGATAGATAGATAGATAGATATAGATAGATAGATAGATAGATAGATAGATAGATAGATAGATAGATAGATAGATAGATAGATAGATAGATAGATAGATAGATAGATAGATAGATAGATAGATAGATAGAGAGAGAGAGAGAGAGAGAGAGAGAGAGAGATAGATAGATAGATAGATAGATAGATAGATAGATAGATAGATAGATAGATAGATAGATAGATAGATAGATAGATAGATAGATAGATAGATATAGATAGATAGATAGATAGATAGATAGATAGATAGATAGATAGATAGATAGATAGATAGATAGATAGATAGATAGATATAGATAGATAGATAGATAGATAGATAGATAGATAGATAGATAGATAGATAGATAGATAGATGGACAGACGGACAGACGGACAGACGGACGGACAGACGGACAGACAGACAGACGGCAGATAGATAGATAGATAGATAGATAGATAGATAGATAGATAGATAGATAGATAGATAGATAGATAGATAGATAGATAGATAGATAGATAGATAGATAGATAAACCACCACAGTGACTCTGTGGTTAGAGCGTTTATTCAGGTGGCGAAGATCCCAGGTTCAAATCCCATTCAAATAAAAACAAAGCAAACAAAAATCCTCATTTCCCAAGATTAACTATCACAACAAGTACGTGGAACAAGGAAATTGTGGTCAACAATATTATGAAAAACAGTCTAATATAAAGCATGTGAATACAAACAGTTTGCCATAGGCGTCAATTTCCCGAGCTGGGTCAGCCGCGGTCAGTCTGTCCCCAGGTAATCAGTGGTCAGGTAACGTGACCTGGGGTCAATTCAATCGAGCCCCCGACACGACAGGTAGCTCTCTACCTGGTCACTTTGCTAAGCTGACTCAGGGCCAAAGAAGTTAGAAAAGAACTTTGCTCAGGGCTGAATGAAAACTTTGGACTTGCCTGTTTGTCTTCAGGCAGTCACAGCAGATTTTGATAGCTTGTTACGTCAGATCCACGTGTTTGCTACACACATTTAGATCATGGCCGCTTCAGAGGCGTAACTATCTAGGATTCATGGTGACCGCAGCAAATGATCCAATATGAATACATCTCTAAACTGGTGTCATGAGTGGACGTCTCATTTCTGCACCAATTAACAAGAAATGTTCCATACAGTTTACTTTGAGGCTGGAGAGAATTCTTTGAAAGTCTGGCAGACTCACGTGTTGTCTACGAATTTTAAGAAAAATTCCCATAATTCTCTCTACCAGAGGTCCACGGTGAAAAAGAAAAAAGGACACAAATGTGCATGGGAGACTGTATCTGACACACAGTAAATTTGGCGTGACTCCCTTGAAGCGCAAAAAAGGATACCTAAATGTAGGGCAGATATGGGCAAATTGAACTTTAGGATCTATTTCAGAAAGAGAGGGGGAGAGAGAGGAAGGGAAGGTCGGGGAGAGAGGGGGGGGAGGGAAGGAGGGAGAGAGAGAGTGGAAGAGTGAGGAGAAGATAGAGATTGAGAGAATGGGAGATAAGGAGAGAGGGAGAGATGGACATGGTACGGGAGCAGATTTATCCCCGGGGGCACGCCCTGTACCTCCGTAAGTAAATAAATAAACAAAAAAACGACAACAAACGTTCAAATACTTCCTCCTTGATCTTTGACATTCTTGGTGCATTTTTTAAACCCTATTGGTCCTCAAACCGCCAACTTTCAGATTTGTACTATAACGACAACCAACAATTAAAATGAAAGTTTAATACATTTTTTTTCGCTAAACAAATCATAACCGATATATTTTGATAACTACAACCTTGTATTTATTACACAGCGATATGGCGCTCCCCACCCCCACCCCTCACCCACCCCACCCCCACTACTCACGCACAACAAACCCCACCTATTCCAAGTGTGCAAAGCTCGGCATCCCAGGACGAGTGTTCCATGTTCCCCCACTATGGTTACGCCCCTGCTTTGCTCTATCTAAGAGTACATTTGGTTTGGGTGTAATATGAAAATTGTTGATTCACAATCCATCTTGCACCCTGTGTTTGGACAGGAAACTGTTGGATGAGGGCGATAGTAATGTACTTCATGTCACGGTACGTCTAATTTAGCACTCATAAAAATATTTCACAGATAGAACGAAATTGCGTCATTTATATGGATTTGTAAACAACATCGTCGTAATCATCCTTTACATTATTTTCAGATAGGCATTGTGGGTAATGATATATAGCCGGTGTAAGCGTGCAGTATTTTGTATGCTAAATGAAGTTCCGGACATTATCCGGGATAAACTTGAATGTGAACCCACTGTTCTATCTCTCTCTCTCTCTCTTTCTTTTAGGTCTACAAAGCTTCCCATATTCTAGTCTCACTACAGATTTCATGCACTCCAGAGCACTACTCACTCATTTCTGGTAGGAAAACGATGCGCACGGAAGTGAACGCGTATTAATATCGTTTCTGGTGCGACGGGCTTGCTACAGGGAGTCAACACAAAGATCATTGTATTGTACATTTTTACAGCTTTTTATTCAAAAAATACCTTGAATCAACACAATGGGTCGATACAAAAGCGACTCGGTTAGAGTAGTTGACACTTAAGAAAATTAATTTTATAATTTTTGAAACTGTCATTTAGGCTGTCGAGCCAAAAAAAAGGGCCAAAATTGTAACACAATGAATTACTCTCGCTACTATAATTTTTTTACAATAAGATGAGTGTATGTGCATGAGTGTATGTGTTTGAGTGTATGTGCATGAGTGTGTGTGTTTGAGTGTATGTGCATGAGTGTATGTGCATGAGTGTATGTGCATGAGTGTATGTGCATGAGTGTATGTGCATGAGTGTATGTGTTTGAGTGTATGTGCATGAGTGTATGTGTTTGAGTGTATGTGCATGAGTGTATGTGTTTGAGTGTATGTGCATGAGTGTATGTGTTTGAGTGTATGTGCATGAGTGTATGTGCATGAGTGTATGTGTTTGAGTGTATGTGAATGAGTGTATGTGCATGAGTGTATGTGCATGAGTGTATGTGCATGAGTGTATGTGCATGATTGTATGTGTTTGAGTGTATGTGTTTGAGTGTATGTGCATGAGTGTGTGTGTTTGAGTGTATGTGCATGAGTGTATGTGTTTCAGTGTATGTGCATGAGTGTATGTGCATGAGTGTATGTGTTTGAGTGTATGTGCATGAGTGTATGTGCATGAGCGTATGTGCATGAGTGTATGTGCATGAGTGTATGTGCATCAGTGTATGTGTTTGAGTGTATGTGTTTGAGTGTATGTGCACGAGTGTATGTGTTTGAGTGTATGTGCATGAGTGTGTGTTTGAGTGTATGTGTTTGTGTATGTGCATGAGTGTGTGTGTTTGAGTGTATGTGCATGTCATTGAGTGTGTGTGTGTTTGAGTGTATGTGCATGAGTGTATGTGTCTGAGTGTATGTGTTTGAGTGTATGTGCATATGTATGTGCATGAGTGTATGTGTTTGAGTGTATATGTTTGAGTGTATGTGCATGAGTGTATGTGTTTGAGTGTATGTGCATGAGTGTATATTACATGTTTGAGTGTATGTGCATGATTGTATGTGTTTGAGTGTATGTGTATGAGTGTATGTGTATGAGTGTATGTGTTTGAGTGTATGCGTTTGTGTGTATGTGTTTGAGTGTAAGTGTAGGCATGTGCGCGTACATGTGTTTTAATATGGAAATAACTTGTCAGTAATAACGCAGGTGGCTGTGAGATTGTTGCATAGATTAAGGTTTTCAACTGTGACTGTCAGTGTGTTAGGTCGTGTGACATGAATTACTGGCAGTTGACAACGTACAAAACATTGAACTTCTGTAAGCTGCAGGGTGGCTTTGGCTATATAGCTTGGGGGAGGGGTCGGGAGAGAAATTCTTAGTCTTCAAGTGCCGGATCTGGAACAGATATCGGCGATCATGGTTCGCCACTCATTTCTCCGTTCGGATGCTCGCAAAAAGCCCATAATTATTGTCCTGGTTTTTCCTTTCGCCCATCTGTTCAAACTCTTTAGATATGTTATTCTTTGTCTACCTCTGCTTTTTGCTATTTTTCCAGTTAGAGCAAGGTGTTCAAGACCTTTGCGTCGATTCAGGTGTCCCATGAACTGCAGTTGTCTTCTCCTAATTGTAAGAGAAATACAGAACGCAAATAAATAGAAAGAGCCAAGTGATATTGCGGGGGGAGGGGGGAGGGGGGAGGGAGGAAGTTGTAATATAGGTCAAGCGGAAGAAACGGCTGGTCAAGGACGCAACTTGGGCGTGAATGTGCTCGGCGTGGAGAGAGGGGCGAGGTAGACGGGGTGCTTGGCAGGGGAGTGGAGCTTTCCTATATGCCTCCTATATGATTTTTTTTTTAACTACCTCGACTCTTTGTGCAGGTTTCTTTCGGTCAGAAGTGGTGCCAAAAAAACAATTCATGGATATATTGAGTAGAGAAGATATTTTGGAACTTTGGTTGGTTCACGATTTTGAATAGAACGTTCACTTATGTATGTGCTTGTCAAGTCACTTACAAGAAATGAGTGCTTGTGCCAACTAGTAAAATGTGTTCTTGTTTGTTCTATTTCCATTTCCTAAAAAAACTGGAGATCTTTTAGTATGTAGAAGAGGTATAACAAATGTACACTTTGTCGCGAATGTGGTTTATAGCAAACGACTGCAATTCAAGAGGAAAACACACAGTCGACGAACACACTAAACTTTCCTTCTGGAATTAATTAAACAACTCAAATGAAATAGTTTTGTCAGGGCTGTAGGGCCACAATAATGTATTGAGTTAGCTAAATATATATGGCATCCGTACATCTACGTGAGATGGTGGACATTGCAGCATGTAAGAGGGGGCAACTTAAACAATGTCGTGTGGTTAACACATGCATACACACAGACACACGAAGAAGCATTTATACACACATACTCACATAAAAACAAACTATGAAGCACATCGGTTAATCTAAGTGCATCTTCTTCTGTGGCTGGAGAGTCCTATCCGTGACCTGCACACTCTCTGGCAGTTGTCACATGTAAATGTTCCTGATGTTTCAACATTTCTGTCTTCTTTCCTGTTCCGTTCTCTTTTCTGCTTCATGTTGTTTAGCCAGTCTGCATCATGATGTTTCATTCCTTGGCGTAATTGGTGTCGCCATGCGTCTCTTTCTTCTGCTGTGCATTCCCAGTTTCCGTCATTGATCTGGAAAGACTTCATGTCACGTTTGCATGCATCCTTGAACCGGAGCTTTGGGCGTCCTTTTGGTCTTGAGCCTTCCTTCAGTTCTCCATACAGCATGTCTTTGGGTATGCGCCCGTCCTCCATTCGTCTGACGTGGCCTAGCCATCGCAATCTGCGTTGCTTCAGGAGAGCTGTGAGACTTGGTAGTTTGGCTTTTTCCAGGACTTCTGCATTTGTGACTTTGTCCTGCCACTTGATGTTCAGAATGCGGCGAAGACATCTCAGGTGGAAACTGTTCAATCTCTTCTCTTGATGAGCATAGGTTGTCCATGTTTCTGCACCATACATCAGAGTGCTCAGTATGCATGCTCTGTAAATCAGCATCTTGGTCTTCATTGTGAGCCGTGTGTTGTTCCAAGCTCTCTTCATCAATCTGCTGAAAGTGGTGGCTGCTTTCCCGATCCGGATATCAAGTTCATCATCCAAGGACTGATTTGATGTTACTGTTGACCCAAGGTATGTGAATTTACTCACCACTTCTAATGGTTTTTCGTTGAGTGTGATCGTCGGCTCTTGGGAGACGCCTTGCACCAGCACGACTGTTTTCTTGACACTGATGGTGAGTGCGAAGGCCTCGCATGCAGATGACAGGCGATCCATCAGCCGTTGTAGTGTCTCCTCATCATGGGCCACAAGTGCTGCATCATCAGCGAATAAAAGCTCTTTAATAAGCAACTGTCTAACCTTGGTCTTTGCCTTAAGCCTTGACAAGTTGAATAGCTTTCCATCGGATCTTGTGTGAAGGTACACTCCATCCTCTGAATCCTTGAAAGCACAGCTGAGAAGCACTGAGAAGAAGATCCCAAAGAGGGTGGGGGCAAGGACCCAGCCTTGTTTGACACCGCTATTCATCTCGAAGCTGTCGGACACAGTACCATCGAACTGTACTGTTGCTTTCATGTTGCTGTGGAAGGATATGATGAGGCTAAGGAGAACTGGTGGGCATCCGATCTGTTTCAAGACAGCGAAGAGGCCAGATCTGCTGACGGTGTCAAATGCCTTGGTCAAATCTACGAAAACTAGATGCAATGGTTTGTTTTGCTCTCTACATTTCTCTTGGAGCTGCCGTAAGGAGAATATCATGTCGATTGTTGATCGGCCAGCTCGAAACCCACACTGTGATTCAGGGTAGACTCTGTTTGCCAGGACTTGCAGACGTGGTAGTATTACCCTTGCGATGGTCTTCCCAGTTATGCTGAGGAGTGAGATTCCTCTATAATTATTGCAATCTCCTTTGTCTCCTTTGTTCTTGTAGAGGGTCACGATGTTAGCATCTCTCATGTCCTGGGGAATCTCACGTTGTCTCCAGCATTGTAGTAGTAGCTCATAAAGATGTGGTAGAAGAGCGTCTTTTCCGTACTTCAGTACTTCGCCTGGGATGCCATCATTTCCAGGTGCTTTGCCGCTGGGTAGTCTGACAATTGCCTTTCTAAGTTCTTGCAATGTGGGTTCTGTGTCCAGTTCTTCCATGGTTTCCATGCTTGGTGCATTTTGAAGCACCTCCGTGTTGATGTTTGTTTCCTTGGAGTAAAGATCTGAATAGTGCTCCACCCAGCGTGCCATCTGTTGGTTTTTGTCAGTGATAGGATCTCCGCTCTGAGATTTCAGTGGGGCAATCTTGTTTGCTGTAGGACCCAGAGCTGACTTCAGACCGTCGTACATGACTAAATTTAATAGCTAAATAAAGATAACATATATAAATGAAATGACTATCAGGGTAACTGCAAAATAAGAATACAATTTTAGAATGGACTAAAAGGTCCTAGTACTGGATCAAATATAACTAATGACTCATAGGATGTTTAATACAAATTATAGTTTTCGCTGTCTCAGCACACGCCAACTCAATTGCAATGGCTCAAGTCATATATTCTAATACTGGCACTGCCTGGCTGTGACTCTAGGAGTAGACTCTCATACTGCTGGTAACATCTGAATTCTGACATACAATTACAATGCATACCATTTTTCCCTGGCCATCAAAAAACCAGGGAATATCAATAATAGCGTTGCATGGTGGACAAAGCCCGGGTAGTTATTAGCTGGAGCTCGCCATTTCTAGGCTCCTCATATAGATGGTCTGCTCTATTGCGTCTCTGTTTCGATCTGGCTCGAAAATTAGCCGACCAGTCCGCAGTGGATACTTTTCTGCATGTGATAATGGACATAGGGTCATAGGTATGGGCTGACTTCTATAATGTCTAGCCACCTGCAACTACCGTCCAAATCCCTAGATTTGATTGGTGCAGTCATGCGAGCTGAGCTCGCAGTATTAATTTATTCTATTGTGTAAGTCGGTTACGGCCTTGCACAAAGACAGACAAGGTCGTCTTCTAAATAGGTTAATAACAATTAAATCCAAAAATCTTATTAACTTGACTCAGCACGAAAAATTAACAACTCGTGCTTTCACGAACCACTGAATGTCAACAGTCAATTACAACCACCTCACACCCTCTAATAATAATAATAATAATAGTTCGTCCATCAGGTATGATGATGACCTTAACAACACCAGAGGAATAAAGAACAGAAATTGTTGAGAATTTCAACACATGGACAATAAAGAGAACTAAAGGACACAGAGGACAGAATGGAAAGACTGTTCTTTCATGACTTATGGCTTCTCATGTGACTGATAAGTCCTATTTTTGCCCTGCAGACCCTTCCGCATAAATGACAAGAGTGCTCCGTTGGTTCAGTACCACTGGGCCTTTTCTTGCGCCATTCTCTTTTTTTGATAGCCTGCTGGACTCTGTCAGCTTCCCATGCTTTGCTGCCTCTGGTAAGGGCCGCCCTCCAATTTGCACGATCAAGCGAGAGCTTTTCCCACTCACTCACATCAATGGCAAAGGCCTTCAGTGATTGCTTGAGAGTGTCTTTGTAACGTCTCTTTGGGGCCCCAACATTCCTCGTTCCATTGGAGAGCTCAGAGAAGAAGATTTGCTTAGGGAGTCTGGAGTCGGGCATTCAATTTTTTTCAGGTGGCAGAAGATGCTCAATTCCTTGGCACGATTGAGGACCTCAGTGTCTGGAATTTTATCCTGCCATTTGATCCTTAGGATCTTTCTAAGGCAGGCCAGATGAAAGTGATTTAGCTTTCTGGCATGCGATTGGTACACTGTCCAGGTTTCAGCCCCATAGAGTAGGGTGGGAAGGACCACAGCATTGTACATTTTCAGCTTTGTGTCTGTGCGAATGCCGGCAACATCCCATACTCTCTTTCGAAGCCTGCCAAATGCAGAGCTGGCTTTGCTGATTCTTGAGAGAATTTCAGTATCAACACGAGCCGCGGAAGACAGTGTACTGCCAAGATAGGTGAAGTTCTCCGACACCTTCAGAAGACTGTCATGGACTTTGATACTTGGGGTCACAGGATACTTGTCGTCTGGAGTAGGCTGATGGAGCACTTCCGTCTTCTTTGTGCTTATTGTGAGGCCAAAGTTGTCACAGGCACTAGAGAACTTATCAACACAGTTTTGCATGCTATCCTCATCGTGTGCCAGAAGTGCACAATCATCAGCAAATAGTAGGTCACAGACTTGAGTACTTTTGGTTTTGGTTTTTGCCTGAAGTCTCCTGAGGTTGAATAGACTGCCATCAGTTCGGTACTTGATGCTTACCCCTTGAGGAGGAGAGCTAAAGGCTTCTTGTAGCATTGCAGAGAACATGATACTGAACAGAGTTGGGGCTAAGACACAACCCTGTTTTACCCCATTTGTGACAGCAAAGGGCTCTGAAACACTGCCGTTGCTTTTGACTGCAGCTTGCATGCCATCGTGAAACTGGCGCACTATTGTGATGAATTCGGGTGGACACCCAAACTTCGCCGAGATTTTCCAGAGGCCTTCACGACACACTGTGTCAAATGCTTTTATGAGGTCATCAAATGTGATATACAGCGCTTTATTTTGTTCCATGCATTTTTCCTGAATCTGTCTGGCAGCAAAAATCATATCCGCCGTTCCCCTCTCTTTACGAAAGCCACATTGGCTCTCGGGAAGCAAGTCATTTGACGAGAGGTGATCAAGAAGGCGATTCAGAAGCATTCTTGCCAATATTTTGCCAGCAATTGAAAGTAGAGAGATTCCCCGATGGTTGTCACAGACTTGGCTGTCCCCTTTGTTTTTGTACAGATGGCTGATTGAAGCATCTTTGAAGTCCTGTGGCAGCTTCCCTGCTTTCAACATATGATTGAACAACTCGGTCAACCTTTCAATAAGCTTTTCTCCACCGAAGGCATACACCTCAGCAGGAATTGAATCCACGCCTGGTGATTTGTTAAAGGACATCTGATTTGTGGCAGTTCGGGTCTCATTTGCTGTGAATGGCTTGGCAAGAGCTGCATTAATTGGAGTCTGAGGGAGGCGGTCAATGGACTCAGTATTTATATTTGATGGCCGATTTAGCACACCTCCGAAATGTTCTGCCCAACGCTGAATTATGGCATTCAATTCAACAATGCGTGTTGAACCATCTGACGCAAGAAGTGGCGTAGTGCCAGAGCGGGATGGTCCAAACACAGCTCGGAGGCTCTCAAAGAACTTTCTAGTGTTGTTTGTGTCGGCATATTTCTGAGTTTCTCTTACTCGCTCTTCAAGCCAGTCATTTTTCATTTTCCTCAGCTTCTTCTGGAGTACACCCTTACATGCACGCAGTGCATCAGCTTTTGCTGTGGAAGAGGGGTCACTGCAGTGAGCTTGGATGAGACTATTTTTTTCTTTGATGAGCACTTTGATTTCATTATCATTATCATTGAACCAGTCCTGGTGCTTGCGGACAGGAAAACCAACTGTGCTCCTGGCGCAAGAGTGTACAGTCGTATTTAGGTCAGTCCAGCTCTGTTCAATGTTCTCAGGGTCAAAAGTCACGCAATCCAATTTTGAGGAGAGTTCTGATGAGAGCTCGCTCTGTTTCTCAGCTGAGCAGAGTTTTGAAACATTTAGGCGTTTAGGTGGCGCTTTCCCTTGAGGGCGTCTATTGCGCCTCAATGTTAGTCTGAGCTTGCAAACAATGAGTCTGTGGTCAGTTTCACACTCGGCACCACACATCGCCTTTGTTACAAGGACATCCTTTCTGTCAGTCTTCCTCACAATGACATAGTCTATGAGATGCCAATGCTTTGAGCGGGGATGCATCCATGACGTTCTGTTTCTCACGGGGAGACTAAAATTTGTGTTGGTAATGAACAGGCCAAATTCAGCGCACAAAGTAAGTAAGCGCAACCCATTGTTATTGCATGAACCAACTCCATGAGGGCCCAAAACATTTGGCCACGCTGAGATTTCGGAGCCAACCCTAGCATTGAAGTCCCCCAAGAGAATCAGCTTATCAGCTGCCGGGACAGAGCATATGACAGATTCTAGATCAGAATAGAACTTGTCTTTGGCTTCATCTGGGTTTGTCATGGTGGGCGCATATGCGCTAATGAGGGTGGCTGACTGGCTTTTCCCAACTGGGATCCTGAGTGTCATTAGCCTGTCATTTATTTCAATTGGCATGGACTGCAAGTTTCTGACAAGGTCATTTTTAATTGCAAACCCAACACCATGCTGTCTCGGTTCGACTGCACCCTTGCCTTTCCAGAAGAAGGTGTATCCACCACTGAGCTCTTTGAGTTGGCCACTATCAGGGAGTCTGGTCTCACTGAGTGCCACTATGTCCAGGTTGTACCTGCTGAGCTCAATGGCAATAAGTGCAGTGCGTCTTTCCGGGTTGTTTGAGTTGTCCTGTAGTGTGCGTATATTCCAGGCTCCTAGCCTGAGTAAGCTGAATTTCTTTTTGTTTCGACCGCAAAAAGGGATCCCCACTGGTCGCGGTATACTAGTCAGGGTGATGTGAAGTGGGCTTTCTTTAGGGCACCTTTTCTAGCCCCTTCCTCAGTTGAGGTGAGCAGTGCTATCCTTAAATAAGGCTGCTCAGCTACTGTGGGTGCTGCCTCCCCACGCCTCCACTTCAATCGACGATGAAGCGACCATAGCCCACAACCACCAACGTGTAGGTCTGTGCTAACAGCTTCCAGTCTATCCAAACCTGCTGCCACCGCACTCGCCCATCGCCGTTGGAATTTTGAGAGGAAAGAAGACGAGACAAAGATGAAAGAAGACGAGGTGAGTGTTAAGACTGGCGCAAAGAATTTGTTTTTAGTGAGAAAGAGCTGCGCAAACATCAGACTCACTCTCTCGCCTGGACACAACTTATCCAAGTGGCAAGACAGGGTCAAGACGACTGGAAATGTATCCAGGTGCAGGAGGATGCCAGAGGGACAGTCATATTGCCTGACCGGCTGCCTGTAGGCTACTCCACAGCCTCGCAGTCCCAACTGACTAGGGTGAAAGACCCAAACCAAAGAACACCAATACTGGTGGATGCTCTGTGTCACGATATCCAGGCCAGAGTGACGGTATATTGCCATCTGCCCTATCAATCAACCACTGGCCTGCTGCCGCCAGCTTCGAAGCTGCGTCCGGGAAGTTTGCTCAATTCTTCGTCTGTGATTTAGGCAAACAAGCCTATGACCACACCGCTACCGGGGGCCAATATGAAGGACTCAAGTACTGAGGGTCACATTGTGCCCTAGCATGTGGCCGTTGGGTTAGATGAAACCTCCTCCGCCCTGGCCGTTTGCACCGACAGGTGCACGCCCACTGATACCATGCTAGCGTACCAGTTCATGAAACAGGTTGTACTGGATTACATGTTACCAGTAGCAGATTTTTCTGACCTGACAAATGACACCCTCTAACAATGCTATTAAATCACGAACTGGAACTGTTCTGCCATCCCTGGTTTACCTACACATATTTCTTTTTAACCATCTACAGTTTTTATGTCAACAAAAAACACTCAAAACATGTTGCTCACTAAAACAGCTCAAGGACACCTCACTAGGTAGTTTTTAAAAAAAAACTCTGAATTCAACCCGTGGCCTAGCACGGCATTTATAATACTAATCGACTTCTGACACACTTTGACATTTGTTTAAAATGCGTTATGGCACTTATCAAGTTGTTTCACAGTTCTGATTTATTCCAACTTCTTATCATAATACTGAAGCAACAAATGTTTAACATGGAATTTCTCAGTTGTGCAAAATGTGGAGTTGGAACAAACAAGAAATAAGACCAAGATTTGTGTTCCGGTACTTTAGTGCATCAAGTATTGTTCGCTGAGTGTTCACAGACAGTTTCCCTGTTCATGATAAACACACATTCTGTAATGTTTCGGAGCAGATTTGTACATTGATATCTCTCAACAAATGCCCAGCCAAAAGGTCACAGGGTTATCTGGTCAATACTCTAAAACCCGGCACCCACTCGCCAGTTTTGATTGGTCAACTAATTGGATAATGACGTCACAACATTTAGTTTCAATGCGATTCAACCAAAAATACCAGAAACGATAAGATGAAATATTGTTTTCTTCCCACCACTAAAAAAAATCGTGCACACAATTTGTGCGCTGACAGGCGGCTGGGCCCATGGCGTATAGTATGGAAAGCATTCTTGAAATAATGGTAAATTTATGATGCAAAATTGTGACAGTGCTACTGAGACTTAAAAAAAAAAAAGAAAAAATAGCCAGAGTTTTCCCACAGCGATTCAGGTTATAATTCCACAATAAGACAGTGACGTCAATCAAAGCCTACAACGATAGCTGAACAGTGAACAAAATTCAATTTTTTCCCTATTTGGCTTATTCACGACTTCAGCGCGTTTGCCGCTAGGTGACGGTGAGTAATCTGTGCATGCTAAAAACACTAGCTGTCTTATCTTATCCATTCTAATATCTTTGATCCAAGAAGTCAGCCAATGGGTGAGATCTCACTGGCACTAGACATGGTGACGTCACCAACCTACGATTCGCACGAGCACAACTGCGACTAGTGCGTACCGTGCGGTATTCTCATCTCATCCATCTCTCAGTACACCCCCTACCCCCTCTCCACCCTCCTCATACAATCCACAAGCACTCACAGAAACCCCCCCCCCCACCTCCAGTAATAGTCTAGCAACTAAAACCTTTATCTTGCACCTGCCAAAGTTTATGTGACAAGTCACCTCCGTTCTCACTGCACTGGGAGGCGGGTGGGGGGGGGGGGGACTTTGATCAATGCATTATTTCCGTCTCTCAGCGCCGCGGGAACACAACCAACTGGCTACACCCGGCCTACCCATGTCCGACCCCCCTTGAGTAGTCGCGGCGGTACGCCACCGTCCCTGGTCTGCCGTGTGGTGGGAGAGAGGCCGTACGCGGCAAACACAAATCTCAGGAATTGCAAAAAATATATAAGTATATATATAAATATATATCTATTTGGTGTTGCGTCCCGCTGAAATATTTGAAATGTTTCTTCAATATTGAAATATTTGAAATGTTTCTTCAATATTCATTTTGTGATGGCCAAAAGAAACTGCAGTCACATAAAATTATAATCCACAGAGAAAGAACCAGAATAATTTTTAATTATATAATTTGTCTCTTCCTTTTTCTTTACTGTGCCGTTAAGCGTGGAGGGGAGACGCAACTTTCGGACGTGGGTCTGATGTGTAGCGTCTGTCATGGTTTGGTTGATTCTTTCACTTGTTTCTTTGATACCTTCTATCCATCTTTTTCTGGCACGCCCTTTTTCCTCTGGATCCTTGACTTTTCATTCATAATGTTTGGAAAATTGAAACTGACCAAGATTGGTGTTTGAAGACTTTTTTCTTCGTAACACGTCAGAGATGCCGTCTGGGGCCGTCAGTTGTCAGTGCCACTGGTGGAGGAGGGGATAGTGTTGGGGAGAGGGGTGGCCAGGTGTTAATGTCCAGGGCTTCACATGATAAAGATATTGAGTTCAATCCCCTCCACCACCGTGCTGCACTTTGGGAGTGATTTCTTGTCTAACAATCCAGGTCTAGTTATTGGATCGATCAGCTATTTTTGGTACTACTTGATTGTAGTCGTAATGGAGGTGTGATCTCCCCTCCCTACTCCCCTCCCTACTCCCCGTGGTTGGGGTGGGGTGGGGTAGAGGTGGGGAGGGGGAGTATTCACATGCGAGTAAAAGAGTTGGGGAGGGCTACGTGATTGTTTTGCTTAGATTGGTTCAATGGTTGCCTGTTAGAGAGCGTATTCAGTTTAAGATTTTATGCATTGTGTTTAAATGCCTCAATCAAAGCTCACCAGAATATCTTTCAGAACTCATTGAAAAAGATATTCCACCCAAAAAATTGAGATCAGCAGAAGCAAATTTATTAGTAGTGCCCAGATCACGAACAATCATGGGAGAAAGAGCTTTTTCGGTGTGTGCACCTAAAATGTGGAACGACTTGACTGATAATGTGAAACATTCAAACAGCTTGATCCAATTCAAAAGAAAACTTAAAACAGCGTTGTTTACAAAAGCGTATACGCAGGATATGTAACATTCTTGAGACAGTGATTATGTATAGGTTGATGAAAATGTGTGTTGTGTGACTGAGAGAACTGTCAGGCGCTTTAGAGCACTCTTCTGTGGAATCAGGCGCTATAGAAATGACTTATTATTATTATTATTATTATTAGATTGACACTTCATGTACACAGACATTTTTGTCTGCAAATTTAATGTCTCTCCCATTGTTACCAACTGCATCATGCACCTCTCTAGATTTGACAGCTATCCGTTACCACATCGCGACCCTAGTTCATGTATGTTCCATGTCCAGTTTCTGAAAAACTGGAGATCTTTTAGCATGCAGAGTTGTGAACTGCGTCTAACAGGCTGCTTTACAATTTGCTCTGAGATAGAGAGAGGTAGAGAGAGAGAGTGAGCGAGACAGGGAGAGAGAAAGAAGCAGTGTAGTGTGTTGAGCGCTTCGCAGGCGCTCCATTCTGCTCTGTGGTTGACATGTTGCTTCTGTAAAGCGCATAGAGCATTTTAAATGGATATGCGCTATATAAATGCCATCCATTATTATTATTGTTATCATTATTATCATTATTATTATTATTATTATTATTATTATGCAGAAAGGATATCACAAATGCAGACTTTGACACTTGTTTAAAATGCGTTGTGGCACTTTTCAAGTTGTTTCACAGTTCCGATTTATTCTAACTCCTCATCGTATTACTAAAGCCACAAACGTTTGACATCAAATTTCTCAATTGTGCAGAAAAGTGGAGTTGGAACAAACAACAGCTAAAGTTGCAACATTTACTTCACGATCTCCAGGACTTTCAAAGTTCTGGGACAAAGGGAATCATTAAAAATTCATGATACAGACAAAAAAGACTCAATCAGTTTTTATGTCTCCCGGTTAGAGAACATCATAGAAATCTCTTACGCGGCTCTGCGTCATTTTCACGCGATTGACAGCTCTTTAATCAATTGTCCCCCGTCTGGCCTGGGGTAAACACACCAGTTATCTCCCTGGCTGGCGCCAACTTGCAGCAATAAATACTCGTATTTTTTCATGAAATCCAGTTTGTGACGGAGTTTTGAGTCTGAGTTTTGGTTCTATGGTGAGTTAACTTGATAAGGATTGTATGTGGCGCTCTCTCAAGGCGATAGGGACTGTATGTAGCGCTCTCTCAAGGCGATAGGGAATGTATTTAGCGCTCTCTCAAGGCGATAGGGACTGTATGTATCGCTCTCTCAGGGCGATAGGGACTGTATGTAGCACTCTCAAGGCGATAGGGACTGTACGTAGCGCTCTCTCAAGGCGATAGGGACTATGTAGCGCTCTCTCAAGGCAATAGGGACTGTATGTACCGCTCTCTCAAGTCGATAGGGACTGTATGTAGCGCTCTCTCAAGGCGATAGGGACTATGTAGCGCTCTCTCAAGGCAATAGGGACTGTATGTACCGCTCTCTCAAGACGATAGGGACTGTATGTAGCGCTCTCTCAAGGCGACAGGGACTGTATGTAGCGCTCTCTCAGGGCGATAGGGACTGTATGTAGCGCTCTCTCAGGGCGATAGGGACTGTATGTAGCACTCTCTCGGGGCGATAGCGACTGTATGTAGCGCTCTCTCATGGCGATAGGGACTGTATGTAGCGCTCTCTCAGGGCGATAGGGACTGTATGTAACGCTCTCTCAGGGTGATAGAGACTGTATGTAGCGCTCTCTCAGGGCGATAGGGACTGTGAGTAGCGCTCTCTCATGGCGATAGGGACTGTGTGTACCGCTCTCTCAGGGCGATAGGGACTGTATGTAGCGCTCTCTCAGGGCGATAGGGAATGTATGTTCCGCTCTCTCAGGGCGATAGGGACTGTGTGTAGCTCTCTCTCAGGGCGATAGGGACTGTATGTACCGCTCTCTCAGAGCGATAGGGGCTGTATATAGCGCTCTCTCAAGGCGATAGGGACTGTATGTAAGCTCTCTCAAGGCGATAGGGAATGTATGTAGCGCTCTCTCAGGGCGATAGGGACTGTCTGTACCGCTCTCTCAGGGCGATAGGGACTGTATGTACTGCTCTCTCAGGGTGATAGGGACTGTGTGTAGCGCTCTCTTATGGCGATAGGGACTGTATGTACCGCTCTCTCAGGGCGATAGGGACTGTATGTAGCGCTCTCTCAGGGCGATAGGGACTGTCTGTACCGCTCTCTCAGGGCGATAGGGACTGTATGTAGCGCTCTCTCAGGGCGATAGGGACTGTATGTAGCGCTCTCTCAGGGCGATAGGGACTGTATGTACCGCTCTCTCAGGGCTATAGGGACTGTATGTACCGCTCTTTCAGGGCTATAGGGACTGTATGTACTGCTCTCTCAGGGTGATAGGGACTGTATGTACCGCTCTCTCAGGGCTATAGGGACTGTATGTACCGCTCTTTCAGGGCTATAGGGACTGTATGTACTGCTCTCTCAGGGTGATAGGGACTGTATGTACCGCTCTCTCAGGGTGATGGGGACCTTATGTACCGCTCTCTCAGGGCTGTAGGGACTATGTAGTGCTCTCTCAGGGCGATAGGGACTGTATGTACCGCTCTTTCAGGGTGATAGAGACTGTATGTACCCCTCTCTCAGGGCGATAGGGACTGTATGTACCGCTCTCTCAGGGCTATAGGGACTGTATGTACCGCTCTCTCAGGGCTATAGGGACTGTATGTAGCACTCTCTCAGGGCGATAGGGACTGTGTTTAGCGCTCTCTCAAAAATCCTAAGAATCCCGTACAAAAATATCCCAAGATTTTGTCGAAGCCCCTAAAAATGCATATAAAATTCTACAATGTTATTCTAAATTGAATTTAAAGAAAACAACGTCAGTGATTAGCTCGCCAATCAGGCAGAAGATCCTCTCAAACAGAGAAGCTCAAACCGCCCCTTAGTTCATTTGACTTTATTCATCTTTTATTTTGTTGCAAATTGTATTGTGAGTGAAGGGCAAGTGTGATTTTTTTTTAAAGAAAGAAGTAATTAGTGAATACACAGAAGCCTCAAAAATCCCACGATCTTTTAAAGAATGCCAAGATCCTAAATTAACAATGAACACGCCCCACCCCCCAAAAAAAAATCCCAAGATTTGGGGGAAAATCCCAGTGACCAGTAAAGCTGCGCGCTCTGCAAGGCTCATTGACACCAGGTCTAATTGTTATAACTTGAAGAATGACGCACAGCAGCGCACAACATGGGACATTGGATAAAAATGAAAACTGTACGTCTGTGGATATGGAAATATTTCCAAAGAGAAGAAAAATCTGATTCCAGAAATAGTACAAAACAGCTTGGACAGTGGCATGCTGAAGCAAAACTCTGGAGCTCAAGAAATCTGACATTTTTACTTCAAACCACAAGTACTTCAAATAGAAACTGCCCTAAATTTCCCTGTCATCAGTCCCACGCGCACTCCCCCCCCCCCCCCTAGATTTACAACTCCCGGTCGAGCACTTGTTTTTAACACAACAGTACCAAATCTATACACTGATCACGCACGCGCGTTTTCCAGCCAATACAAGGAAATGTACTTAACGGAGATTTATTGCGTAAGATCACTTTTCAACGCGAGTTCTTCCCCATCTCAACCAATCAATCCCCTTCACTGAGTCGGCGGACAATTGTTGTTTGCAGTTGTCTCCCATTATGAGACTATCATGCTGTTACTTCCCTTTGTTGTCGTGTGTTATTTGTCATTTGATTGGTCCATTATATCTTATCTTTATACTGATTGGTCCATATATATCATCCTTGTAGTGCTTGGTCCAAATATCCCATCTCTCTACTGATTGGTTCTTATGTAACTGGGGAGATTTTAAGACGCATTTTGTTTGCTTGAAGGATCACAAGAAAATAAGGAAAGGGTAGGCGACGAGAATGACATTTTAAGGAGATTTAAAACAACAAATTTATAAAACGACAAACAAACCAAATCTGACATAAAAGTCGGAAACGAGAGTAAAAAAAAAAAAACGATGGAAGAGACTACGGAGGCACATAAAAGAAACAAGACAGACAGACAGACAGACAGACAGACAAACGGACAGACAGACAGAGGCTGAAAGACATCTTGAAATAATGTACATCCGGGAACCTGATATTCTGGCCGACGCAGAAATATTTTGAAAATGGGCTTTTCTAAAAACGTCAGATAATTTAACCACTTGAATCACATGGAAACACTGAAGAAATCTGCCACTCTCAGACTTGCCAGAAGAAAATGCGCACTCCAATAATTGAGCTGCAGTCGAGCGAGCTGTACTTGAACGTGGACAAATGCGGGGTGTCCAGAAAGGGAGGCGGTGTGTGTTATACGTGTAAGTCAACACGTCCAGAAGAAGCCGTATGTTTGAAGAAAGATTGACTGAGGCCAGAAATAACTTTCCTTCTGATGTCACTGAAAACGTGGTTCTCACGATAATTAATGGGAATTCCCGAGCTGATGCTGGAAATCAGAATGCATGAATGATTTACCCGGGGTAAAGAGTGTGAAGTGAGGCAGGAAATATTCCTATTTACAGCAGTGATGATGTCTCAGATCATCAACAGTATCACCTCCAATGAGACTCTTTGATATGGGTTCGTTTCAGTTGACATCATAAAGTTTTCGTGTCTCACTTTTTTTTTACTTCAAAAGATACACGGTGCCAACTTTTGCACTTGTTCCGATTTCTTTAGAATACGCTGGCTAAAAATGTGAGCCGGGCATTGCATGAAGGTCCACAATTCAATTTTCGTGACGTCACTGAAACTTATCAGTGCGGAATCTGTGAATGCAGACTGTGCTCTCGTATAGCTATATTCAGATTTGCTCCTTCTTCTGTATTATCCAGCAATATTCCCATTTTACTACATTTAGAACAACCTTATAGCGAACCAAAAAAAAAAAAAACCGTATAGTATTCTAAAACTCGAGTTTCCATAATTCCAATACTTGTGCATACAGTAATAGAATGTAATGATGAAATATAAACGGCCAGTTCTTGGAATCTTATTTAGGTCAGCAGCCAGAGCTAGACTGTTCTATCACACCTATGTTGTTCTGTTATTATTATTATTATTTTATACAGCGCATATCCATTTTTAAAATGCTCTATACGCTTTACAGAAGAAACCTGTCAACCACAGAGCAGAATGGAGCGCCTGCGAAGCGCTCAACACACTACACTGCTTCTTTTTCTCTCCCTGTCTCGCTCACTCTCTCTCTCTACCTCTCTCTATCTCAGAGCAAATTGTAACGCAGCCTGTTAGGCGCAGTACACAACTCACAACAGTTCACAACTCACAACTCAAATAATATTTGAATATTTATTAATAATAGTATACATTTAATAATGAATAATAAATTTTGTTGTTGCTGGTGGGGGGATGATATGGGTAAATTTTAATCTATTAATTTCAATTTTGCCCGGGCAGCGGCCTGTTCGGCCTGCTCTTTACGATTTCCAACTTCCAAGGTGTCTTTAACGTGCGCAACGTGCACAAGGGCCCTCCGAATTTTTCGTCCTTATCCGAGAAGACTAGGTACTCGATCCTAACCCCCCCCCCCCCCAATAGGATCAGGGACTTGAAAATATGAGAAAAATCTGATGGTCATATTGTTTTACTGTGACATCCTGCCTTGCCAAGGGCGGTGGGACAAACACGACAAGTCGGCAACTCAACTACTGCACGGAGGATGGAATTGTCCTTGTGGGAAGCGTAAAAATCAAACTACACTCGAGCTATAGGGCGAACATGTAGGTACCTAAAACTTCCTGATTTTGCGATAAAAAATGATGAAATTTTGTGTGCTGACTCACGTTTTGGCGATAAATTTTGTGGACACATCCATTTTTGACAAAATTTCGTCTTTGCCACAAAAAGGGACTCGTTTTGGACGGGTAAAATCGAAAAGTGTGACAGGAATTTTCTTTCTTCGCCTCTCGTTACACACTGCTGGACGAAAATCAGTTCCACCACATCTGTGTATTCTGTAAGGAATTCTGGTGTAACAATAAGTTCATTAGTCCTTGCACTGAAGCCAAGTGTCGTTATTAATATGATCTAGATCTGAGTATACGGCTGAGTCTGTGCTACTAATCTGTTTCGTCCAATTATAAAGGGATGTAGTGCGAATTGTTGCATTGTTGACATGAATGATACGCGCGCAAGTCGACGGACGGAATTTGGCGAATTGAACCGTCCCGGTATCCTGGGTTTCGGGCCCCATTTCTGTTTCAAACAAGCCACATAAAGACCTGGAACATTCTGCGCGAATCCCCCAGCGTTCACTGATGAGTTTTATCACACACCTGGTGGTGTCACTTCCGTGCTGAAGCCGGTAAGGTGAGACATTGGGTAGATTGGTTTACTCTCACACATGTTACACAAGGAACTTCCTGGTCAAACTTCCTGGTCAAACAAACAAACAAACAAACAAAAAAGAAGAAATGGCTTCTGCCCCCCCACCCCCCCCCCCCCAATCTCCCACATTCGCAGTTGGACAAATAGCTCTGCAACAGCTACTACACTAAATCAGTGATTCTCAATGTGGGCGATATCGAAGGACCCCCCCCCTTCCCAAGGGCGATTTTGATTTCTTGGGGGGTCAAAACCTAGAAAATGGCGACCGGGGGGAGAAAACAATGAAGGGAGAGGGTTGAGGACAATGCGCGCTCGCCTCTCATGCCCAAAGTACCGGGTTCGAATCCCGGTAGGTGCAGGCATGTTGGAATTTTTGGATTTTTCTCACATTTTAATGTCCCTACTCATGTGGTAGGTAGGATCGAGCACCTAGTCTTCTCGGATAAGGACGAAAAATTCGGAGGGCCCATGTGCACGTCGCGCACGTTAAAGATACCTTGGCAGTTGGAAATCGTGAAGAGTAGGCAGTACAAGGCCGCTGCCCGGGCAAAATTCTAAAAAAAACTAATCCCTGCTACAACAAGAAAAAAAGTGAGGTGTAAAAGCCAAGGACAGCGAAACCTGCTCAAATAAAGACGTAAACACTGAAGGGACAACTCCTTGAAGAATGGCATGTTTTTCTAATGAATATTCATCACGCCCAAAAAGGGTTTGAAAAGCTGAACGCCGTAATTCATGTTTAGTCTGTGGTCTTGTACAGTGTAACTATTGGTTTTAGTATGGTCTGGGGGCGGGGGGGGGGGAGGGGAGGGAGGGGGGGCGATGACAGATAACTTGGAACTCAAGGGAACGACTGCCTGAAACAGGTTGAGAACCGCTGCACTAAATGTTTTCCATTAGAGATAACGGATATATTTGTAGGTTACTTAATTAAATATGTTCTACAGTTCTCCACTTCTCGTGTCAACTGTATCTACATTTTTCCATCGATGAGAACACAAAATAAATTCATTAATTACCTGGTGTGTTTTTTGTTTTTTTTCATGCATTCTTCTTTCTGCTGGTGGTAACTGTGTGTGTACGTGTGTGTGTTTGTGTGCGCGCGCGCTCGCGTGACATTGTGTGTGTGTGGATGTGAGAGTGTGTGTGTTTAAGTGAGTGTGTGTATTGTAAGTGTGTGTGAGAGTAAAAGCCGAGTGAGGAAGAGAGAGGGAGAGAGGGCCAAGAGTATGTGTGTGTGTGTGTGTGCACGTGTTGGTTTGTGTGTGTGTGTGTGTGAAAGAGAGAGAGAGACAGACAGACAGACAGACAGACAGAAAGATAGAGAAAGAGACACAGAAACAGAGAGAGCGAACGCATAAAACCGTATATTTTCAAATTACACGCACATAAATAGCCTGAAATGAAATCAACCTTGATAGATGCAAGAACAATTTTTGAGAGGATGAATATTCACCCTTCCCTCCATCTCCTTCCCCGCTCCCTACATCTGCCCCCCCCCCCACTCCCACACCCACCCCCTTCGGCTAGGCTTTCAATTTCTTTCTTTTTTTAAAAAAAAACCTGCTGATCAACAGCCCATAGATAGAATGACAAAGTAGGCCAGAGATCTTTCAGGAAACCATTTGGCCAGCTCTCACAGCGGCTAACGACTCCAGTAAATACAACTTCACGTCATCTGAATGAGCAAAGCCAGAAAATTACAAGCGCGCATCTCCAATTTCAGCCAAAAGAACGGGGGAAAAAAGTCAGTTAGAACCTCATAAAATTGCCGCTCGACGGGAAAGCTCGAATGTAAGACATTTTGGCTTATTCAGGCTTTATTTACCTTTGCTTGTGAATTCTGGCCGTGACGACAGACGAGTATAAATAAATATGTTAGATCAAGAAAGGTAAGGAGGGGGGAGGCGAGGGCACAACAGATTCTACTCTCTCCATTCTTTAACCAAAACTGCAATAATTCCGTTTCACGTGACCTCACAAAAATTGCTCGCCTCACTTTTGTTGCTGTTGGTGGTGGTAATGTTGTTGTTGCTGCTGCTGCTGCTGTTGTTGTCCAACTGGCAACCCTAAGAAAATCCGACGCGTAGGTTGGACATCAGATTTGCTCATAGGAATGACATCGCTCCTACGTAGATCCAATGGTTACGGCATTGTACCGCCGTCGGTTTGACGAAGGTAAACCATCCCTACTGTTCTCCTACCAGGCATACAGAAATCCTATGCCAGTCTAGGTCGGATTGACCCAGGAACTGCTGGCTAGGTGCATGTTTGTCCCAAATATTGTACTGTGATCAGGTTACACTTATTTCGAAATAGTTCTATCGTCTCCAGACACCAGATACTTCTATAATAGTAACCCTAGTCTACATCATGAAATTAACATAACAATTAACATACAATTTACCCCACCCGATATGCTAGGGGAAAAAATGTAGACAGTGGTTTGTTTCAGTGGACATCATGCGACTTGTACATCTCCAATTATTAAAATCAGTTTTACTCAAAATGGCAGAGGAGCAATGCATGGCGGTCTAAGCTCAATTTTGATGCTCCACGTTGTTGTAGGAGTGTACGGGGAGTTTGTTGGACACAGGAAATGTTCAGGCCAAACTTATGTGACACACCTGAAGTCCTTGGCATAAGTGAGGGGGTTAGAATTAGAATGGATCCAAGTGCCATTTGACTGCTTTTTGGGGAAAAAACTATAAACATCATTTCAATATAGGTAGAATGCGCATGACGTCATAGAGTTTTTGTTTTGTACTTCCGCCAAACAAGATGGCTGGTGGATCAGCTGATGAGTGTAACTTCGAGATGTGTCTAAGCTGTTAAAATGCCTGCTGGTTGCATTGCAGTTGACTGTTATGACAGGGGTGAAAAGGATGTATCCAAACTGGTCCGATTCCCTGCCATACGTGTAAACAAGAGAAAGGAAGTGAAAGAATTGACCGAACGTCTCCCATGTGCGTATACACACGTGTCATTGTTCACAGTAGTGAACTCGCCACCGATTGGTTCGCGACGCCTTAAGTGGATCCGGGCAGACAAGATGGTGGATATGCGCATTCTACCAATAAACCAATTGAATTTAATAATGCTTGCAGTGCTGACATCAACTCCTCCAACTGCCCTCCGAGTTGCTGGTTGCTATTTTTAGCACCTTCACGCCCGGAGGATTCACCTGATATAAATGTTCCTGTTTGGCACTTTTCACCTGTTCTAATTCTAACTCCCTCAATTAATGTGATGTGTTTGGCGAGGGGGGAGGGGTCTAAGATGGGAAAATGGGCGGGAAGGAGGTTTGGGAGAGGACGGGGTGTGTCATGAACTCTTAGCATGACCGTCACCAAATCTCTGATCCAATACCGTGCATGCCCGTAGGGACTCGGGTCATTAACTACTATCGATTTAGTAAATACATTGTTTCCTCGTGGCAGTTCAGTTTGTTAGCTTGAGTCGGTAACAGCCACAGTGTAAATAGAAATCCAAAGTCATAAAAAATCCTGCCTGGCTTGAATCATATTGAACGTCATCTTGGTGGGAACGCCAATCGCCAGCACAGTATGCTCGGTTGTGTAACAGTCTCAAATAACTGAGTTTGGGTTGTCACGTGCAATCTTTGATTGGTCTAAATGCCGAAGTGCTTTTTTCTACCTCAAAGAGAAAACAAAACCTCACGCTTTGAGTCCCACATGACAGTTGAATGCCTTCCGTGTCAGCTAATTTCAAGTGTCCATAACCAGAACTAAATGTACATCCACGTCTTGAAGATGTCGCAAGAATAACAACAGGCACTATAGACAACTTCATGTAAAGTCCATCTTCTGGCCTGCCATGGGAGTTCCAACCCCGGGAATAATATCGAAACAAGACAATCCTGCTGTCTACCTACGTGTAATTTTTAAAATTAAATAGACGCCCAAAAGCAGGTGATTGGATAGACAACCAGCCTGAGATTTAAGAAACTGTTACATTAAATAGATAACAAATAGCTTACTGGTAAAAGGATTATTTTCGTGGATGCACAACTGTGCCCTTCCGCTGGTCTGTGTTTCATAGTTTTGCCCTGTCAGTTCTACCTAAACATGAAATTTATGCGTGCATTTCTTGTACAACAGAATAATAGGCTAAGGTCATTTGTTGCATTATTTGATATTCATCTATGGTGATTCTTTTGGTACAGAGATGAGAGGGTAGGGTATTTATGTGCTCAAACAGAAATGGAAATAGGTAGGACACGTGTCTAGATATAAAGACAATAGATGGACAAAAGCGTGTAGTGACTGGCAACAAAGAATTGGGAAGAAATCCAGAGGAAGACCAGAGAGAAGATGGCAGGATGACATCAGAAAGCAGGAAGGCACCACATGGCAGAGACCGACAGAGAACAGAACCAGACGGAAGAAGTCTGCCGAGGGCTACATCCTGCAGTGGATGGGCAACGCCTAGATAAAGTAAAGGAAGAAGAAATTCTGTAAAGTTCAGCTAAAAATGAATTGTCCAAACCAATTTTGTTGTTTACATTAAAAGTTTCGCTCTGACGTTACCATGACAACCGTGAGTGGTTGTTTCACAAAGTCCACGACCTCATTCCTCCTTCCACTCTCCACCCACCCGTCCTCTCCACTCCGAGGTTCCCAACTCCCCAGCTTCACTTCAAACGACGTCCTGTTTTACACTTTTTAAAAAAAGTCCCTTGTGATCTTAAACATAAAACATTTCTAGAAAACCAGCGGTGAGTAATTCTGGGTCTCTGATCACTCAACATAGTCGGAAGTGGAGTCATTTAGTCAACATAGACTGGTACTCAGCACGGAAATAGGCTGGAGGAGAGATAAAGGGGAATAAGAATTAGCGCCTTAATGATGTTTTATGGCTCTCGGGGAACTTTCTAGATGACGCGAGAAGTGACTGGACAGCTGGCTGGTAAATAAGTGGTTTCTGTAAGTAGCTTGACCTCCCTGTCCGAACTGCTGTTTATTGGATAGATTAGACAAGTTACAGTAGGTACCGTCCAGATATCACCGCTTTGGTCCTTTGGTAGAGACGCATCTAATGGATTTTTTTTTTTTTTTTTGCTTTTAATATACTCTAACGTTATCAGCAAACAGCGGTTGTAGAGAGCCACGCCCCTTCAGGGTGGTCAAATTGTTGTAGTTGTTGGTGTTTTTTTCCTTTTAATTTTTTTTGAACCCACGGGCATGTTCGCTGAACTCTGTGTACATAATTATGTGGCAGCGAACACGTTTTGCAACCAGTACACAAAAGAAATTGATGTGTGCTCAAAAGGGGACCTGAACTGATGTACTAATTAACAATTTTACTAGTTGAAATTATTCTCCTGGTGCCAGACATCGAAGGTAAACCATCCGAGTATCATGTTCAAACATGCCAAAACGGTCAAAAATTATCTTGAACTATCTCAAGTTTACATTTATATTCAGTACAAACAAACTTTTGTCATGGGGGGGGGGGGGGGGATGTGCACAATGTAAGATTTTTTTAACACTTCTAATCATTAGAGGGACGGAGATTATTTGATTTATACTGAAGATTTGCTCTCTCTCTCTCTCTCTCTGTCTGTCTGTCTCTTTCTCTCTCTTTCTCTCTCTCTCTCTCTCTCTCTCTCCCTCGCTCTCTCTCTCTCGCTCTCTCTCTCTCTCTCTCTATCTATATATCTCTTTCTCTCTCTCGCTCTCTCTATCTCTCTATCTATCTATCTATCTATCTATCTATCTATCTATCTATCTATCTATCTATCTATCTATCTATCTTATCTATCTATCTATCTATCTCTATCTCTTTCTCTCTCTCTCTCTCTCGTTGTTCGGAGTTAGTGTCAGGATTAGGATGTAGGCGCTTCATTTACATTCTTTCAAACTTAGATCTCTGACGAAGTCATCAAAATGCTGTTTTCTGAGAATCTCACTCACTGGCGGCAGTGAACCCTCTACCTAACCAAGCAAGACTAGTGTTTGTCTGTGACTGTGCATGAATGTGTGCTGATACCCGTGGACACTCGGACGGATGTTAGAATAGCACGATCTTAGTTCTGTCTATTCCAACTCCACGTTTTTGCACAACTGAACAATTCGATGCCAAACGTTTGCAGCGTTAGTTAGTAATGATAAAAAGTTAGAATAAATCGGAACTGTGAAACAGCTTGATAAGTGCCACAACGCATTTTAAACAAATGTCAAAGAGTACATTATTTTGTTATATCTCTTCTACATACTGAAAGATCTCCAGTTTTTTAACAAGAATTAAGATCGCGATAGAGAGTTAAGTGGCTGAAACTCAGTTGATGATAACGACGTCAGGAAGAATTCAATAATGAATGGTCAGGAACGATAATCCAGAAGGACTTCTATTCTGTTCTATCTGGTCTGTCTAGATGGCCGTGATTAACCCGCCTTGTAGAGTCCGCCTGATTACATTCCGTGAGACAACCACATGCCTTGCTGTTTTGGTCTCATTTTCTCCAGTTCTACCTGAACACCAAACATAGACATTATCACATCGTTATCTCCCACCTCCCAGCTCATCAATCTCCGTCCAGCAATATCAACATGTAATATCCAGATAACCTGATTACCCGAAATGCTCATAAATGACGTCAGTGTAAGCCAGGTTCAGATGATTCTTGTCATCAGCCTGTAGGTCCAAAGACAAAAATTTGGCAAAAAGAAAGTTGTATGTAGCAAAGCCTCGTGTAAGAAATAATACCAAAACGCTACAATACAACACGAACTAAAAGAAGACACTTTTTGACTTTCTTTAAGCTTCACTGCGACCCCACAGTTTTTCTGTGGTTTTTATTCTATTCTGTAGGTCCAAAGTCCATTTCGGAACACCCTGGCGACCTTTCTGTGTCTCGTGCATGCAAACTCAAGTCAAAAAAGACATCTCTCGAGAGTTTAGCTGTAATCTTTTTCTTCTACCTGGCAAGGCGATTGGTGCCATAGCAGATGTCGTGGGTTCGAGTCCTGCCCGGATTCTATGTTTTTATTCATTCTTTACTCCGTTGTTTTTTTTAGATAAGCACTGACTAGGCACATACACTTCTAGTGGCCTCAGCTTTCTGACAGGATGACCTTGATTTGTGCCAGACCAGAACTCTGAAAACTTTCCACTGGTTCCAGCTCATTCAACAGAAATCCATGTTTTTTAGTTGGTGCTGATTTTTTTCTCCCCCATTCAACTCTTGAACTCACATCGTCAAGAATTAGTAGTGTAGTGTGTGTGTGTGTGTGTGTGTGTGTAGAGAGAGAGAGAGAGAGAACATGTGTGTGCGAGCAGAGTGTGTTTGTGTGCTAAGAAAACTCCGGGAGAGAAAGGGGGGGGGGCTCGTCTTGATTAAAAACAGAACCAAGAATATCAGTATCCACCCCTCCCCCTCCCCCCTCCAATTTTTATTTTAATTTAGTGGTCAGCCCAGTTGATCTCTCCTTACAGATTGTTAAATCTAAAAGAGATCTGATGTCAATTAAGGCGCTGGTTCATCTGGCACGGTGACCACTGTAATATCGTACTCCACAAGGTTACTCTGGCCGGGCACTGCAGTCGGAGACGGACGGTAAACGTAGTGAATCTACCGTCTGTGATGTCACGACTTGTAGTTCACAAATTCGCTCGCACCTAGAATTTTACACCATATTTTTCTTTTATCAGCTTTGTTAATTTCTAACTTTGGCCTGTGAACGAGCAAAACTCCAATGTAAGATAGGATAGAGAGGTAGATAAGAATTACTGTATTGTCCCATAGGGGAAACTCATGTCCACAGAGCTTTTAAGTGCACAAACATATCCAAGGCGTCATTATATCGGGTGATCAAACAAAAACTGCCCCAACATTGACACCAGATATCTCGCAATCCGTTTGAGGAATCCGTGAGAAATTTTGGTAGAGTTATGTCCATTATAATTATGTGTATTGCTATGTTAAAATTTCATCAAGATTTAATTATCACTTTTAAAGATATTTTAGATTAAGTGAGTGTCCGTCAAAAATTAATAAAACAAGCCAGCTGATCAAGAATGATGAAGATTTTAACACAAATTCAGCTCTCCAGCGCACAACAGTTGAGTAGTTTTTCTCCATTTTTTGTTATCAAATCCAATCCACCTTTCCAATCCAAGAATGTTACCAAATGATGATTATGACATCAAAGGAAAGACAATACAATCTTTTTAAGTTGAAATGCCACTGGATTTCACATTAGTTGGAATACACTCGACTTGGAGGTAATCAATGTATCACTGTAGGAAGCAAAAGGCTGGGTTGAGTGTCGTCTGCTAAACTTAGATCTACAAAATAAGGTACCAAAATTTCTCACAGATTCATCAAAAGGATTGCGAGATATTTGGTATCAATGTTGGGGCAGTTTTTTTGTTTTTTTTTTGATCACCCGATATAAACATATCAAATTCAATACCAGGCTTATTACACGAAGTAAGATGGCGTGGAACCTTAGTGAAATCTGGCACACATCTGGCTGTTGAGGAGAACTGCGGAGATAAAAAACGATCCTCTGTAGCTTCAACTAAACTGTCTATATCTTTCTTTTTACAATGTTTTCTTGCTGACAATCCAGGCGAGTGCATCTCTAGCAACAGTTCAATCATCTTCAAACAATGCCTTCCTCTTTTCACTGTATTAGTTTATGACCTGCAGTTAAGCAGATACACATTGTACCATTATCTGTTACGCAGAACTCTGAACTTGATCTTGGTCATGTCTCAATGTGAAAGTGAGTTACCGTCTTTCTGCTCTTACTGAGTCAACGTGGGTGGGACAGTGGACATTACAGTCGTGCGATCTGCGGGGGAGGAAGACATGTTAATGGATTCTCTACAGAAATGACTCCTTTGGGGGGACTTTCAAGTCTTGAACAAACTCGACATTTACTCAGAGAGAACGTGAAGTGAAGCAATAAATTGCTGATCCCTGCCAGTACTAAATTTAAAAAAGAGAAAAAAAATGTTAAAATATAGTCCAGAGTTCCATAACAAAACAAAACCATCAGGTGGAGTTGGAAACGGCTGGAGCAGTTCCAGCAGCCGGCTATTGTGACTGCCTGGGTATGTACACAATGTAGCGTGATATTAATGACATTGGTTCTTTCAAACGCCATCTGAAGACCCATTTCTTTCAGACAAACTAGGCTAGGTGTTTTTCGGCAGCAACAATAGTAAATATTTTTGAATTTCTTTTGTGTATGCGTGTGTGTGTGTGTGTGTAAGAGTTTGTTAAAGCGCCCAGAGCTTGTCATCGACGGGGTTGGGCGCTATATAAATGCAATATATTATTATTATTATTATCTTTCGAGTCAGGGCCGAACATTTTTTATACCCTGTGGATTGTTTATGTAACTTAGAAATCAGACGGAGTGAATGTAAATTTGCCGGTGGGTGGTCAACAATATGATCTTAAAGTTTCTCCTCTATATAACAAATATAGAGTTCCCCCCCCCCTTTCTCCTAACCCCCCTCCCCCCACCCACCCACATACACACACACACACACACCTCAGATTGTTTGCGAGAAAAGTAGTTGCAAAGAAAAAAAAACAGACAACGGTTTTGGTGTCACCAGGCGCTAAAGAATTTGAGCTTCCCCAAGCTGGTAGAAACATTTTTACTCCAAACTAGCGCCGAACTGTTGCGATGTTGCATGACGGTCCATATATCGTGGTTTTGGTGACGTCAATGAAATACGTTGATCACATGAGATGGACACCTGTTGGATGCAGCTTCAAATGCAGAATACAAGATTAGTCTGACATGTCTGACAGAGCTCATTGTCTAGCATATATCAATGTGCTCAGCACGGTGTAGACCCGCGGGGGGGGGGGGGGTCTAGTCTCTGTATCATCCGGCTCAGGGCGGTATCAAGGTGCATCAAACCCGGCAATGGCGTGCACTAAAGTATAATTATGAAACCTTCGTGTGCAACAGCCTTCAGCAATATTGTACTTTGGATATTCTGTCAGGTTGAATTGTTTTCATTCATTCATTCATTCATTCATTCATTCATTCATTCACTCAGTCAGTCAGTCAGTCAGTCAGTCAGTCAGTCAGTCAGTCAGTCAGTCAGTCAGTTATGTATTTATTTATTTATTTGCTTATTCACTTAATTATTTACTTTGGTAATCGTTCGACATTTGGAAATGCTGTCCTGTAAGCAAAACTGCTCATAGAAGGAAAATGATGACTCAAGGTTTCACCTCTAGAATTGTGTTTTTTTATTCAGTTCTCTTCAATTTACACCGAAACATTTTTTTAATCGAAAGTCTGTACCAAATTTCTATCTGATCCAGTCAGTGGAAGTTACAATTCCCGAACTTCCTGTCGCTAGAATATTCCATCCTTGACCAGTGGGATTGAAGAAAACCGATGATTTTAAAACTAAACTTGATAGAGAATAATTCGTCTGGCCTATAACAAGCGTTAAAAATTTTAAAAATTTAATTTTAAAAAATTTTTAAAACATTAAAAATTATTTATAAGGGACACAATGGTCTAGAGGCAAAGTGCTCGCCTCTCATGCCGAAGGTATCGGGTTCCGTTCCCGGTCGGTGAAGGCATGTTGGATTATTTTTTCTCTTTTTTTGGGGGGGGGGAGTGGGGATCATGTCCCTGATCCTATGTTAGGTAGGATGGAGCACCTAGTCTTCTCCGATAAGGAAGAAAAACTCGGAGGGCCCGTGAGCACAATGAGCACGTGAAAGATACCTTGGGAGTTGAAAGTCGAGAAGAGCAGGCAGAACAAGGCCGCTGCCTGGGCAAAATTCCAAAAAATAATGATCCCTACCACAAAAACACACAGAAACAACAACAGGAAAAATAAAAAATAGTAATAAAAAAACCCACCAAAGTCAGGTGTAAAAACTAATGCCGAAGACCTAAACACATACCCACAAACAAACTGAATTGCACAAACTTTGAACTCGACCAGGTGCATATAAAATAACTTATCGAACCGAATTGAGATAGTGAAAACAGGTAACAAGAGACAGAAAGCACAAGGAGTTTGGCCTTTTAACCTGACTTGATATAGGACAGTTGAGCCAGGGCAGACGCGATCTCTGTACGCTCGGGCAACCAACCGATCAGCCGTGAGGACCGCTGACTTGTCTGGCTGAGGGTGACATCAGGGCCGTAGGAAGTGCAACTGATGCCCTTAGCACAACCCAATAATGGTGAGTCTCTGTGATATCAGGGCCGTAGGCAGGGCAACTGATGCCCTTAGCACAGCCCAACAATGGTGAGTCTCTGTGATATCAGGGCCGTAGGCAGGGCAACTGATGTCCTTAGCACAGCCCAATAATGGTGAGTCTTTGTGATATCAGGGCCGTAGGAAGGGCAACTGATGTCCTTAGCACAGCTCAACAATGGTGAGTCTCTGTGACGTCAGGGCCGTAGGAAGGGCAACTGATGTCCTTAGCACAGCTCAACAATAATGAGTCTCAGTGACATCAGGGCCGTAGGAAGGGCAACTGATGCCCTAAGCTCAGCCCAACAATGGTGAGTCTCTGTGACATCAGGGCCGTAGGAAGGGCAACTGATGCCCTAAGCACAGCCCAACAATGGTGAGTCTCTGTGACATCACGGCCGTAGGAAGGGCAACTGATGCCCTAAGCACAGCCCAACAATGGTGAGACCCCGCGTACTAGTCAATTAGTTGAATCTCAATGTTAAGTTCTTTTCCAGGTCATTCTCCACTCCAGGTAGTTCAGCCTGGACTGACTTACATCCAATGGGACCTTGCCTTAGTCTGGGGCGGATTTTTTTTTTCCTTTTGGGGGGGGGGGGGGTATGTAACCTGGCTGGTTCTCAGATATCGTCTGGCTAGATGGAGAGACAGACCGTATGTTTGTCCCAAGAGGATAAAAATCACGCACCAACCAGTGACAGAAACATTATCCCTAGAGAGGGAAGCGAGATTATTAGAGTGCCAGTCACCTGCCCGGGATTGGTCCAGGATTTCATGTGCTGAAAATGTTTGTGTTTGTGCCCGGGAGTTTGTACTTCTCAATTCCACACTGTGGCAAATAATTCTGAAGTCGTGATCAAAACGACACAAAAATTAACACATTGATCGCTGATTTCAAGCATTTCCGGCGTCTTTTTTCACAAATTAATCTCTCTTGGTTTTTATTTAACCAACTTTTATTTGCAGATTTTGAAAGATGTACTTTACTATACAGATATGCATTCTTTTAATAAGTGATCGATGAATCAGTTGAAGGAGTTTCGCAGCTGATAACTGATTTACAATAGATTGTCACGACACTTGACACCCTTGGGGAACTGGCCTAGGCGTGCATTGGCCTAGTTTAATTTGGTGACTACTTGAATGATGACGTCATGAGATTTAGTTTTACTGAGACCTCCCCCGCTCATCAACCAACTGGTTGTTTCTCACTGCACCTCAATGTGGTGGCCATTATCCAATTTTTCGGCAGATCAAAACCGGCCAGTGTGTGTGTGTCCAGGCTTAGTGTGTGGCCTGTTTCCTGGATTCTGTTTAGGTCTTTGCTCGCTATGGAAGTGGAATAGTTTGACTCAATACAAGGGCGTGGCAAAGATGTTTGTGGTTACAGACTCATACGTTACTAAGTCTGTCTGATTAATGAAGACAAAACACTCATCCAAATGTTTAATAAATCAACTATACAGAGTATCATTCTATTTTGTATTACAGCCAGGGGAGGAAATGCACAGGAGCACGACAAGAACAAAATTAACGACTCTATTATCAAAAAAGCTTGCCATCTAACTAACAGTGGATACGTGAACTTTGATGAGTTATTTGTGCATTCGTGCAAACAGAAACTGAAATCATTTCTGAATGATTTTTCCCACCTTTTGTTCCATCAGATAGTCCGATCCCAAAGAAGTGGGACGAATACTGTATTTAAAAACAAACAGAGAGCGCTATAGACGATCTTTTTTGCCTCTGCAATTCGAAGTAGCAGTGTTTCCTGATGTAGTATGCTGTTGTTAGTTTTCCTAATGGATTGTTCTGATAGTGTGTGTGTGTGTGAGTAATGTTCTTAATTGCTGGTAATGTTGTATGAGCAATGTGCGTGTGTGTGGTAAGCGTTAAAGACATGTAGGTCTTAGATATTGTATTTGCTGTTGTAGCACTACTGATGCTGTGACAACAAATTTCCTGGAAACAGGATAATAAAGTTATAATTTATCTTATCTTTTGTCTGCATAACCTCACGGAAGGTGGCTGGGGTTCCTGTTTCTACATACTGCAATAGCAAGACAAATGTTTTTAATGTGCCACTTTCCTCCTGATTTATCGTTTCTCTTCACTAGCTAAAAAAAAAAAATGTTTGCCCTACGTGTCCACTATTGACTGTCCAGTTTGAGTAACTATCAGCAAAATGACCACGCGACATGTAGATCTACCTGTTGATACCTCTCAGGCATTGATACTTGATTAGCTAACGAAACATGAAATCTTTCGCTCAGACCGCCGGATAAAGTCAACAGTGACCGAGGGTCAGCGACCAGCGACCACAGACTGGGCTCTACGTGCTTTTCAGCACTCACAATTACTTGAATGAATGACAAGATCAGTTAGCGCTCCGGCCGAGCAGCATCAAGGGCTGAAGAAAAAAATGTATATCAATGAACCGATCAATATCCTTTTATTTTTGTTTTTTTTTAGTTATTATTGTTGTTTTGTGTTCTGTCAGTATCAATTAGGAATCCACACAGTTTGTCACAGAACATTTCACCGCCCACCAGTAGAATCTGCGGTTCAGTTCACACGTCAACCGATAGATACGTTTGAACTTGGCTCTGGGCTTCACTGATCTTCCCGTTCAATCTATCCCACTGGTTCTCAACTGTTTACAACCACCCCCCAACCCCCCCCCCACCCCGCCCCGCCAAGGTAATATTCTCATGACTTTATTTCACCTCTCAACAATTCTGTCTTGTTAGGGAAAGAGACCCGATGTTCCAAACACAAAGTTAACAGGAGAGCCACCCCCCCCCCCTGAAAAACAACCACATTTCGCTTTGCACTTGTCTGTATTCATTGTTCAGTTTCCCAATTCTAATGACCAACGGGAAACTATTTAGTGGTCAAAGATCATTAAAATTTCTCAGCTAGAAAGATAGAGTATTATGTCATTTTTAACATGATGTTACAAAAAAGTGAAACTGCCACACTTGGACATAATATGCCGTCTATTCCCCTAGCAGAGCAGAATTCAGATTCCATTCCATAGATCTAACAACATCGATCAGACAGTCGTAGCCATTGGAATCAAACAACGGAGACTGAGCTGAGCTTCCAAAAAAAAACTGCCATGCATATTTTGGAAACTGAAAAAGAACGATGAGTCTAGTTTCATAATACACTTTGTGTGTATTATTTCAGCCTGCACCGCCCAGACGTTCATTAAGTCGTGAAAAAAAAACAAAAAACCTCTGATATGTACAAAACTGATTTACAATAGTCACAAAAATAAAAAATAATAAAGCAAGTAAATAAATATATATCAGAGAAAATGTTAATCAGAAAGTGTTTTATGTCACCAGAACATTGGATATGACTTGAAATGTTTCAATATCAGTTCTGTGTGTTCCTGTCCAGCTAACTCAGATTTTGGAGAAGCGAAGATCTTTGTAGCTTGACGGTCGTAGTTTAAGTTCTGTCAGCTCTAATTGATTTCAGAGAAACATCGTTTACCATAGAAATAGATTGTAAATCACCGCAGACTTGCTACAGTTTTAAACAATATTACATATTTCGCGACCTTCGTTGTTGTCTGTTCCAACTCCACTTTTTGCACAACTGAGAAATTTCACGTTAAATGTCTGTGGCTTTAGTTATTATGCAGAATTAAGGGAGATTAAGGAATTGGAATAAATTGGAACTGTGAAACAGCTTGATAAGTGAAAGCTCCACAACACATTTTAAACAAGTGTCAACGTGTGCATTGTTATACCCCCCCCCCCCATGCGTACTAAAAGATCTCCAGTCGAGATAGAACAAACAAGAACTGAAAAGGCCATTTGCATTTTAAGTCATTTAGTTCTGAATTTGAACATTTTGCGATCCAACCTTACATCATTTTTTAAAAAATTATTATTATTTTTGGTTCCAGCAATATCGGAGTTAGGCGAATGAAAACAATCAACGACACTATGAAACACTGGACAGTGGATAGTTTACAACCCAGACATGTTCCACTCTCAAACCCCCCCCCCCCCAAAAGTCTCACTAGTGTCAGACTCACTGATCTCTGTTATGAATTCTCCCTCACGGAATCTGTGCAAGTTTCATCTATTTACACGGAACACACACACACCAGAGGAAAGATACTCTGTATTGAACTATGAGTTTCTGATGGACAGAGATCGAAATTCTCGCTTTAGAATGAGGGGACACCGATATTTGATCTGCTCTCTGCGTCTTTCTCATGACAACTGACAGTAAACAGATACGGAGAAAGATCTCCATTTTTTTCCCCTTTTCGATATCAATATGACGAATGGGATGAAATCTCCAACACGTGTGCCTCAAAGTGCTTCATCTCTCATGTCCGGCGTAGTCTCAAATTGCCTGCAGTGAGTGCCAAATGTTGGGATGTTTTAATTTCTCTCTCACTGGCAGGGAAATTAATGTCTGATCATATGGAGGGTATTTGCCATATTGTTGTATGTGACATTTTGCCGATTTTGAGGTTTTGTCATGAAAGTGGTTCTGTCATTCCTGATTTCATGAATAAAGTGTCATTTCAATCAGTTAAACATTTTTCGAGAGATGTGTTTGTGACGTAATATTTTATGCGTTTTAGCTCCTTTTGCCTCATTTTCTCGAAAAGGCAAAAATGCACTTACAACAATCTGGCAAATACCCGACCACTTTATGTCTTGTCTGATAGAAATTATCACCCCTAAACAATCTGATTTGTAGTATTATTATTATTACTATTATCATTTTGTACTCCCCCCCCCCCCCCCAAAATCGTCTAGAATATCAAATGTCTCGTTTTTATGTCCACTGACATGACAATGTCACGTTCCTTCTCCCCCACCCCCTCTCCCCCCCCCCAAATCCATCACGCCCACCCGTTCATCTTCTCCCAGCACACACACACACACACACACACAATTTTATTTCCACGCCATGGAATTCTAGACACGAAATTCCATTTTGTCTCTGGTCTCAGAATGGCAAAAATAAAAAACAGGGGGAAAAGGCTGTAAAATACAAAAACGCAGTTGAAGAAATTTGAAAGGAGTCCATTTCTCGTCACGGAGGCGGGGGGGGGGGGCTAGACGACAGGGTGACATGCCAGGGGAAGACAACCAGATACCAGATAATCGCTGCAGGCAAAAACGAGGTTGGGGGGGGGGGAGATGGAATTTGAGAAGAGGCGGGAACTATTTAGGATTTGCATTGGCTCGTAATGTCACGTGGCCAGAGCATGCTCTGGGTTTGAATATGCGACGGCGATGCCCTTACGTTGCAGAGATGAGTGTCCTGTGTCACTGGGTCATTCTGGATGTGACACACACGACAAATGTCCGGACGTTCGTGAATTCCTTGGCGGGTGAAGAATGTCCGGTGTAACAGAACAGTTCAAACTGTGTTGTTTGTGTTCATCGTCGTGGATTGTTGTAGTAGTTATAGGTTGTAGTTTGATTCTCTCTCTCTCTCTCTCTCTCTCTCTCTCTCTCTCTCTCTCTCTCTCTCTCTCTCTCTGTCTCTCTCTCTCTCTCTCGCTCTTTCTCTCTCTCTCCCTCTTTCTCACCTCTCTCTGCCTCTCTCTTTCTTTCTCTTTCTCTCTCACTCTGTCTCTCTCTCTCTCTGTCACTCACTCACTCTCTTCCTCTCAGCCTCTCTCTCTCTTTTTCTCTGTCTCTCCCCCACTTTCTCTCTCCCTCCCTCCCCCAATAGACCCCAACAGAGACGCCGATGTCTCCAGCCTCACAGAATTAGTCGAAGAGACAGTGCAGCTATCAGTCAAGACGTTATCCGGCCTTTAACGTCGTGGGTGTGTGTGAGAGAAACTTGACGTGTCCACCAGGGAAGCAGATTTTATTGTGTCTGGTACAGTACTCATCTGTGTGGCTGACGCTGCGTGTTGTCCGCTGTCACCAAGTACAGAATTATGTCGTCCATGAAACTGTTCCAGTGCTAAGTTGAGATGTCCCTCGTGCAACAGATTCTAATTGTTTCCTGGACAACGTCTCTGTGTTTATCACGCACCGGAAGTTGACTGGGTGTTGCTGGGGTTTTGGGCACAAATTTGTGGATGGTCTCCCGTAACGAAGACCGGATCTTCCTCCGGGTATATCGGGTGGAAGTTGAGGGTATTAAGTAAGAGGGTGACGATGAGAAGATGTGGCATAGGGAATTTATTGTGTGTCTGTCCAAAGTTTGTTGATGTGAAATTATTGGTTGAACAAATACACGACATGGGCAGGAGGGAGAAAGTTAAGGTGTTGTTTTTTGCTTTGTTTTTTTGGCCGGAGCAGGGTAGGGGTGGGGAAAAATGGTTTTGCAACGATTTGATCTGAAACTCAAATAAATTCGACATTAATATGTAGCACAAAAGCTGACCAATATCTACCAATTTAAAATTTAGTCATGCCGCGGATTAAATGGTACAATTACTGTTTAAAACGTTGAAAAAACTTGGGGATGAGAAGGGTCGGTTATCTTATCAAGTATTGTTTAAAAACGTAAAAATTTCAACCTTTATCTCTATAATTCCAATGAAATAGATGTTGCTTCAAAACAATAATATCAATAATAATAACAATAATAATAATAATATTATAATAATATGAAAAAAAGTAAAGTAGATTTAAATAGCGCATTTTTCCTAACTGCTCAAGGTGCTTTACAGGGAGAAAAACAAAATGTGCATACACACACACACAACTACACACCCGCATGATCGGAGTAACACGCACATGACACAACACATACCCCATTTCCCACACATGCACAGAAATTACATCTGTAGTCAAAATACTTTTCAAATAAACGGGTCTTTAAACTATCTAAAAGCTGGTGATGAGTTCCAGCTCCTTGGTGTTCGATGGAAACTTATTCCAGATACTTGGAGTAAAAACTGAAAACGGACGACGGCCGAGTGTTTTCAGATTATAATTTTTCGGCTTTGATAATCCTTTGATCTCCAGTGTAAATTCTCCAGTTGCCTGGCTAAAAAGATTTCAAGCAGGAGATATTAACTGTTAGAGTAAAGACACCGTGATGCAGTGGAGATAACGCCAGCAACAACAGAGGTCCTAGCCATCTCGTTTGAGTAATTCAAAAGTTGCCACAACATAGCGGACAATCATGTCGTCCCTTAGAACACGTACTAGCGTAACCGACATTTCAGCCGAACTCGAGTTAGAATCACCATGCGATTACTTGTGCCTTTTCCCAGCTCCTCTCTAATCGGGGAATCGATACGAGCATAATTAGTTGAGATATGGCTTATTAAATTTTTAGCATCGTTGTTTCTAAAAAACACAAGGATCTCGTACTGTCCAACTTTGAGAAAAAAAGCTTTCTTGCACTTGGATATTGACAGTCCTATACATGTTATGTCAAAATATCAGTGCGAGAAGGTGAAAACTGATGCCACAGGAGGGTGATGAAAATCGCCCAAAACTTAAAACAGCTCTCCTGCAAAACTAACAAAATGTTGGTTACGCTAATACGTGTTCTGAGGGACAATGTAGGAGGGGATGGAGGACAATAGATGGTCAGAACGCTGCACTGAATGGCAACCACGGACAGGAAATAGAACACGAGGTTGACCAGGAAGAAGATGGCAGGAGGATATTGAAAAAGAGAAGAGGAAACAACATGGACGAGGAAGACATCAGACAGAAAGGAATGAAAGTCACTGTCGGAGTGGAGGGGGAGGGAGTGGAGGAGGAGGGAGTGGAGGGGGAGGGAGGGGGAGGGCTACAGCCTGCAGTGGATGGACAACGTCTAGGTGAAAGGTGAATAACTTCTGAAGTTACCGAGATCTTGGGGGGGGGGGGCAGTAGCCGTTCAATGTTTTTCATCTTGATGGGATTGTGGACTGTGCAGGTTCCTGGGAGAGGGAGAGGATGGTGGAGGAGGTTACTAGATTACTGTGTTAATTGCCATTTCTTTGGACAAACATCTGAAAAACTCGGTCAAAAGCTGCGGATTATAAATGTGTTTGTTGACCTAATCTGTCTGTGAATGCAGGCCGGCAAGGGAATGTGCCTGGACAAAACACCGAATGTTGACAAGGAGAGTGAGAGAGGAGGTACGAGGGGGAAAGAGAGAAGGGGCAGAGAGGGAGAGGGGACAGAGAGACAGAGGGGGTATAGAGAGGGAGGAGAGAGGGAAGGAGAGACAGAGGGGGTATAGATAGGGAGGAGAGAGGGAAGGAGAGACAGAGGGGGTATAGATTGTATGAAGAATAAAGTGAATGTTGTGAATGAAAGCGAATTTGCCAATGAATTGAATCAGTTCTACTGTCGCTTTGACAAACACAATTTCTCCAACCAACACCAGGAAATAAGAGACAGTTTTGATTTTGATAATGATGAATGTAATATTTGTTTTGATTATGATGCTGTTGTGAAACAATTTAAATCTGTTAAGGAAAGAAAGGCATCTGGACCAGATAACATTGGAAGCAAAGTAGTGAGAACATGTGCTGAACAACTAGCAACAATTTTTACTTTCATCTTCAACAAATCCTTTCAAAACCATTACATACCAAACATTTGGAGATTGTCAAAAATCTTACCTGTCCCCAAAAAACCAAAAATATCTGAAATGAACGACCTTCGCCCAGTTGCATTAACTTCCATTATCTTTAAATGCTTTGAAAAACTTGTTTTAACTGAACTAACGAAGGAGGTCAAACAAAATCTCGATCCTTTGCAATTTGCATACAAAGAAAACAGGAACACAGAAGACGCCTTATTGTTTTTATTGCATAACATCTACAGTCATTTAGACACTGGTAAAACCTGTGTTCGTGTGCTCCTAGTCGATTTTTCGTCTGCGTTTAACACCATACAACCGCACTTAATGTTTCAAAAGCTTACCAACCTACACGTGAGTTCTTTTTTAAAGAGCTGGATCTTCGAATTTCTAACACAGAGAAGCCAGTTTGTGGATATAAACAACACATTTTCCAAATTACTCACAACAAACACAGGAGCGCCACAAGGCTGCGTGCTGTCACCTGCCTTGTATACATTGTATACAAATGATTTCACTGTGACACACAACAACGTTTACCTTCTTAAATTTGCCGACGACTCTGCTATTTTAGGCCTTTTACCTAACTCTGGCCACGAATATTCTAACATTGTACAATCCTTTCATTGTTGGTGTAATAACAACTATCTTCTACTGAATGTTAAGAAAACAAAAGAGCTTGTTTTTGACTTTAGGAAAAATAACAACGATCCTGTTTGCCCTCTTACTATCAACAATGAAGAGGTTGAAATTGTCACAGAGGCCAAATATCTTGGCATTACTATTGATTCATTGCTTAACTGGCATGCGCATGTAACATATGTATACAAGAAAGCCAACCAGCGCATGTATTTCCTCAGAAAGCTCCGCTTTTTAAAAGTTAGCAAAAGCATTCTGAAAATATTTTACACCATGGCTATTCAGAGCGTTTTGATGTATGGAGTTGTCTGTTGGGGAGGAAACATCTTACAAAAAGATAAAAATAAGATCAATAATTTAATTAAAAAAGCATCCAAAATTTGTATCTGTGATCTGCCATATTTTGATGAGCTGTACACTGGTGCTTGTATTAAAAAAGCTAATATTATTATAAATGACCCCCAACATCCCCTGAACAAGGAATATATAAGATCTGTAAGAAGTTTAAGGCTGTTGTCAAAGAAAACTAAAACTGAGCGCTACTTTAAATCGTTTATTCCATCATCAACTAGGATGTTACAATAATGTCGTCATCTTGATCGTAATCTGTGCACAGTTGAATTATGTCCTGCGTGTCAGGTCAATGTGTTTTAGTTAGGGAAGCATATTGTGTGCACTGTTAATTTTGTTCATTTAGTTAATTTATCAGTGTGTGTGTATATATGTGTGTGTGCGCGCTATGTATCATACTTTCTGCTTCTGTAACTGTATTGTTATGTATTCAATGATCAAAACAAATTTCCTTGTACAAGGTCGAATAAAATTTATCTTATCTTATCTTATCTTAGAGAGGGAGGAGAGAGGGAAGGAGAGAAAAGAGAGAAGAAGGCAGAGAGACGGGTGGGAGGGGGCAAGAGAGAGAGAGAGAGAGAAAGAGAGAGAGAGAGAGAAGGAAAAGGGACAGAAGTATTTTATTCTGACAATGGAAACACCAAGAACATTATAAATTTTAAAAGAAAAAAGAAGTTGACATCTGGCGGTGACTGGGTCAGGCTAAGACTGGCTTAAACAGAAAACTTACAAGACGAAAATTACGGAATTTGAAAAAAAACAACAAAAGACTGTATTAACAGTTATGCTGTTCTTATATTTGCTTATTTGCTGCCTATAACTGTTTTGACCACTGGACGCCATCCACAGTACCAGCTGGACATGTGTACTGACCACTGACAGAGATCCCAGTATTGTCCATCATTATCAATGACCATTGTCCATCATTATCAATGACCATTGTCCATCATTATCAATGACCATTGTCCATCATTATCAATGACCATTGTCCATCATTATCAATGACCATTGTCCATCATTATCAATGACCATTGTCCACCTCTTTTTAAAAGAAAAAAAAAAGGCTCTTAATGTTATTTGTCGTTGGACAGGTGAGTCGTGGAGCCTTCATTTCAGGCTTGTGTGAGCACTCAGTCAACATACCCGGGGTGGGTCTCAGTCCTGCCACAGGAGCGCCGTCTTATCTCTATCCCACCCGGTAAACAACGAGATACGGCGGGCGATCTTAGACACTTAACTCTGACCGGGGGAGGTTGGGGGGGGGGGGGGATCGAAGGATAGGGAGAGTGGAAAGGAGAGAGAAAGAGGGGGGGGGGGCAGGGAGAAAGAGAGAAAATGAAATAATCAGAGAGAGAGAAAGGAATATAGAGGACAGGCTGAGCAAGAAAGAGAAAAATGAGGAGAGAGAGCGAAAGATGAACATAGAGAATTAGAAAGAAGGAAAGAGAGAGAGAGCGAAAGATGAACATAGAGAATTAGAAAGAAGGAAAGAGAGAGAGAGCGAAAGATGAACATAGAGAATTAGAAAGAAGGAAAGAGAGAGAGCGCGAAAGATGAAACATAGAGAATTAGAAAGAAGGAAAGAGAGAGAGAGCGAAAGATGAACATAGAGAATTAGAAAGAAGGAAAGAGAGAGAGAGCGAAAGATGAACATAGAGAATTAGAAAGAAGGAAAGAGAGAGAGAGCGAAAGATGAAACATAGAGAATTAGAAAGAAGGAAAGAGAGAGAGAGCGAAAGATGAACATAGAGAATTAGAAAGAAGGAAAGAGAGAGAGCGCGAAAGATGAAACATAGAGAATTAGAAAGAAGGAAAGAGAGAGAGAGCGAAAGATGAACATAGAGAATTAGAAAGAAGGAAAGAGAGAGAGAGCGAAAGATGAACATAGAGAATTAGAAAGAAGGAAAGAGAGAGAGAGCGAAAGATGAACATAGAGAATTAGAAAGAAGGAAAGAGAGAGAGAGCGAAAGATGAACATAGAGAATTAGAAAGAAGGAAAGAGAGAGAGAGCGAAAGATGAACATAGAGAATTAGAAAGAAGGAAAGAGAGAGAGAGCGAAAGATGAACATAGAGAATTAGAAAGAAGGAAAGAGAGAGAGAGCGAAAGATGAACATAGAGAATTAGAAAGAAGGAAAGAGAGAGAGAGCGAAAGATGAACATAGAGAATTAGAAAGAAGGAAAGAGAGAGAAAGAAGAAGAAGAAAAAGAGAGAAGTGAGAGAGAGAGAAAGACGGATAGAGAGAAAGAGAGACAGAGAAAGAGAGAGAAAGACAGAAAGAGAAAGAAAGAAAGAGAGAAAAAGACAGAAAGAGAAAGAAAGAAAGAAAAAGAGAGAGAGAGAGAATCCAGTGAAACATCTCAGGTATATTAAGCTCGGTGGGAGGGGGGAGGGTTGGAATGGAGGTTAGAAAGGATCAGGCTGACTAAGTCAGTGGGAAAAGTGATCGACTGATACCCCAGGAGTGATCAGCTCATCTATCCACATCAATACGGTAAACAGTCTAAAATGCTTGAACCCACGCACTCTTTGCGCCCAGCAACGCTTGTGGCACTGCCTTCATCTCCCAGCAACGCTTGTGGCACTGCCTTCATCTCCCAGCAACGCTTGTGGCACTGCCTTCATCTCCCAGCAACGCTTGTGGCACTGCCTTCATCTCCCAGCAACGCTTGTGGCACTGCCTTCATCTTCCAGCAACGCTTGTGGCACTGCTTCATCTCCCAGCAACGCTTGTGGCACTGCCTTCATCTCCCAGCAACGCTTGTGGCACTGCCTTCATCTCCCAGCAACGCTTGTGGCACTGCCTTCATCTCCCAGCAACGCTTGTGGCACTGCCTTCATCTCCCAGCAACGCTTGTGGCACTGCTTCATCTCCCAGCAACGCTTGTGGCACTGCCTTCATCTCCCAGCAACGCTTGTGGCACTGCCTTCATCTCCCAGCAACGCTTGTGGCACTGCTTCATCTCCCAGCAACGGTTGTGGCACTGCCTTCATCTCCCAGCAACGGTTGTGGCACTGCCTTCATCTCCCAGCAACGCTTGTGGCACTGCTTCATCTCCCAGCAACGGTTGTGGCACTGCCTTCATCTCCCAGCAACGCTTGTGGCACTGCCTTCATCTCCCAGCAACGCTTGTGGCACTGCTTCATCTCCCAGCAACGCTTGTGGCACTGCCTTCATCTCCCGGCAACGCTTGTGGCACTGCCTTCATCTCCCAGCAACGCTTGTGGCACTGCCTTCATCTCCCAGCAACGCTTGTGGCACTGCCTTCATCTCCCAGCAACGCTTGTGGCACTGCCTTCATCTCCCAGCAACGCTTGTGGCACTGCCTTCATCTCCCAGCAACGCTTGTGGCACTGCCTTCATCTCCCAGCAACGCTTGTGGCACTGCCTTCATCTCCCAGCAACGCTTGTGGCACTGCTTCATCTCCCAGCAACGCTTGTGGCACTGCCTTCATCTCCCGGCAACGCTTGTGGCACTGCTTCATCTCCCAGCAACGGTTGTGGCACTGCCTTCATCTCCCAGCAACGGTTGTGGCACTGCCTTCATCTCCCAGCAACGCTTGTGGCACTGCTTCATCTCCCAGCAACGGTTGTGGCACTGCCTTCATCTCCCAGCAACGCTTGTGGCACTGCCTTCATCTCCCAGCAACGCTTGTGGCACTGCTTCATCTCCCAGCAACGCTTGTGGCACTGCCTTCATCTCCCGGCAACGCTTGTGGCACTGCCTTCATCTCCCAGCAACGCTTGTGGCACTGCCTTCATCTCCCAGCAACGCTTGTGGCACTGCCTTCATCTCCCAGCAACGCTTGTGGCACTGCCTTCATCTCCCAGCAACGCTTGTGGCACTGCCTTCATCTCCCAGCAACGCTTGTGGCACTGCCTTCATCTCCCAGCAACGCTTGTGGCACTGCCTTCATCTCCCAGCAACGCTTGTGGCACTGCCTTCATCTCCCAGCAACGCTTGTGGCACTGCCTTCATCTCCCAGCAACGCTTGTGGCACTGCCTTCATCTCCCAGCAACGCTTGTGGCACTGCCTTCATCTCCCAGCAACGCTTGTGGCACTGCCTTCATCTCCCAGCAGAGTTACAGACAGTGAAGCGTAATGGACCTTTTCTTTTTTCTTTTTTACAACCGCCATACAGTTTTGTTATTTGTTTGTTTGTTTGTTTGTTTTTCTGTGCTATTGAATTTAATTTCATTGACATAAATATAAAATTCCATGGTCCACTTCACCTGTTGGCCGCTCCTCCTTCCCTAGCCCCCCCCCCCTCCCACCCCCATCCCACCCCCATTCCAGCCCCATCCCACCCAACACTTCCCTAAAAATAAAAAGTGGGACTGAAATCCTCACTTGAAATTCAAACTTTGTTTCGTCCCTTTCAGCGGCTGTTTGGATGGACGTTTCTCTGGTAAGGTCTTCCGCTGTCCTATCATTCGGTTATATTCTGTTATATTTTCAAAATTGTATTCTGTACTTTGATGTTACAATTGATTATATAAGCTAGTGTTATATGACTAAGAGCGTCTATGTGTGTGAAACTGAAAGTTTGTATGGATGAGAGTGCGTGTTTTAGTATGAGATGTGGAAAGTGTACGCATGAATCATTGATGCAATGTACAGCGCATTGAGTAACAATTTTATTAGAAATGCGCTATAGAAATTCTATTTATTATTATTATTATTATTATTATTCTATCTACCATGTTGCTTTTTGCCTAGCACAATGTTGGCCTTTCTTGTGTCCACGTGCTTACTCCAAACTCAAAGTTCTGATTTCATGGCAGGTGATTGGAGAGGCCTGTGGTAAGATCTTCCTCTGTCCTATCATTCTTCTATATTCTGTTTAATGTCCTGTTCCTTCTTAGCACAATGTAGGCCGTTGTCGTATCGACGTGTTTTATACAAACTTAAACTCAAACTCGTCCGTTTCGTCTTAAGTGCCCATTTTCTCAATATTATCGAAGTGCGTATCCGTACAACATGTTGTGCACACAATTCGATGACGTGGGCTGGGGTAGCTCTACCTGATTGGTCTAAAATGTAAGCGCTCTTCTATGAATGAAGAAGATTCATTCACATTGTGTGTTCCACGTCATCGAATTATGTGCACAACATGTTGTACGGATATGCTCTTCCCAATATTATTTACTTATCATCAACTGTTATATTTATTTTGTCAGAATCTTACCTATCATTATTGATAATATGCATTTCATGTAGGAATAAATTGAACACGTATCGGCCATCCACATGAATTACGTATGCTCCATTTTGGCGACGTTTGACCACCACCCACCCACCCATCCACCCCCACCCACCCACCCCAAGAACGTTTTTCTTGCCCTAGGCCGCACCCCCCACCGCCTCTCCCCCTCTGTGCGAGTCTACGACCATTAGAGAATGCTGAATGTCAATGGTCAGACCTTGATATTTGAAAACATGAACTGGCATTTCACCCGGAATGGACTGTTTCATTATACAGTCATGCTTTTTGTATAACCTAAGGTCTTGGTGAAATCTTACTATTATAAAAGTGAACTTTGGAGGCTAAGTTACCCTACTCCTCCGTTAATACTTAGCCCACACGCTTCACATTTTACAGACGTCGACAGTATCTACACATCCAGGTTTTCGTCACATAAAACATACGAAAACTCCTGTCCCCGAATTTATCAAAATAGATTTTTTCGGTCATTCTATTTTAATTCACCATTTTGAGTGAACCGGAAGAATGATGCCATTTTGACGCGCCGACTGAACGCGGGAGTTTGGTTCCGCACCAAAAAACGAAACCGTTGGTAGAATGGGCAATTAAATAAAATAATTCTGTGTGAAATTGTGGTGTAACAATAAGTTCTATTAGTCATAGCATGAAATCCAAATGCCGTTTTAATGTAGCCTAGATCTAGATATACGGTTGCGCTTAGTACATGGAAAATTGGCAAGATATATCTGGCACGGGTCGGCTGGTAGTAAATAAAAGCCAAACTTTTTCATCCATTACCATAATTATTTGAAAATCCCAGGTACGCTCTCAAGACAACCACCCACTCGCCCTTGTATGCACTATATGGATGGTCCGTAATAGACAATTTCAAGATTGTTACTTTGTTGTGTCTGCACAAACACACACACATACACACACACACACACACACACACACACGCGCGCGCGCGCGCGCACACATATTCTTACTGTTCTCACTAAATTGAATTTTGCATACAAAAAATATGATCTTTTTCATTTGTCCTAAATCCGTGAATTTTATTTTTTTTTTAACTTTCTTGTCGCATATGTCAACAAACCACTTAGTCATCATTTTTTGCCAATCTATAGGTAGAATGCGCATATCCACCATCTTGTCTGTCCGGACCCACTTAAGGCGTCGCGAACCAATCGGCGGCGAGTTCACTACTGTAAACAATGACACGTGTGTATACGCACATGGGAGACGTCCGGTCAATTCTTTCACTTCCTTTCTCTTGTTTACACGGATGGTAGGGAATCGGACCAGCTTGGATCCATCCTTTTCACCCCTGTCACAACAGTCAACTGCAATGCAACCAGCAGGCATTTTAACTGCTAAGACACACCTCGAAGTTACACTCATCAGCTGATCCACCGGCCATCTTGTTTGGCGGAAGTACAAAACAAAAACTCTGTGACGTCATGCGCATTCTACCTATAACTTTGGGGAAAAAATTGGGGGAGGGGGTGGATTCTCCTTTGACGACAAACTTTTAAAGATGTTTGGATACTTGACAAAAACTCATTACTTCTGCACATCCCGTTACCATGGCAACAGAGAACCGTATTTTCAACGTCAGTCAAATATCTTTCTCATCTTCAGTCACACCCAGGCAGAAGAGACAGTCTGACTTGGGACCCGCAGAAATTAAAAATAAATAAAATGAAAGTTTGGCTCTCCGTCCTCCTTGAAGACTCTTGAGCCGGGCTCAGAATCTCCACTCAGTTTCAGCTGGGCATCTTGTCGAGTGCCACACACAGGTTATGAAACCATGCAATAGAAAATAAGGGAAAGAATTCAACTAGAACTAGGTCTCGATCCGTGTTATAGATTTTCTTTTTCTACCAGCCCTCCATCCATCCAGTCTTTCATATATTCGTGCATTTATTCTTTTGTCAAACTATCCATGCTGTCTTTCATCCATTCTCTCATTTATGTTTTTGTCTATGTACCAAAACCACCCATCCACCCATCCATCAACCCATTCATTCAAGTACCCATCCATCCATTCATCCGTCCATCCATTCATCTATCCACCCACCCGTCCATCCATCCATTCATCCGTCCATCCATTCATCCATCCACCCACCCATCCATCCACCCATCCATCCATCCATTTATTCATCCATTTAGCCACCCATCAACCTATCCACCCACCCATTCATCCATCCATCTATCTACCCTTCCACCCATCCCATTCTATCCATCCGTCCATCCATCCATCTATCCATCCATCCATCCATCCATCCATCCATCCATCTCCCTCGCGTCACGTACTCATCAACACACAGACTACATCGACAATATTCCCGAGTGTAAAGCAGCTTTGTCGACGGGTCGCCGAGTACAAGAGGTGCTGAGAGAGGTGACAAGCAAGAGCCGAGTATTGAGAGAGTAGAATGTACATCCGTGCCAGGCCATAGTAATTTTGTTAAGTAGAAATGTCGAGGCCATCACAGAAATGACTGGAGACATCTCAGCTAAGTCCTTTGCCGGAAATTATGTCTGCTCTGTTTGCTGGAGGTCACCAGACACCGGTTAGACGACACACAAAACTGAAAGACTGACCAGCTCAACACTGACCTCTGGTCAAGGTTTACTTAGTGGCAGTTACCGCAGGCGGACGGATTTGTTACGGAGAGAACTGTATCTTTGTTGTTTTTTTAAACAGATCCTTTGACGTCAGTAAAGCCACAGACCATAGATACAATCAGATGAGACACCTAGCACCTACATTTCACACCGCCACCTAGCGGCGAATGCGCAGCAGTCAAGAACAATGCCATATTGTACAAAGCCAATGAAGGGGAAATATTGAATTTTGTTCACTGTGCGACTATCGCTTTAGGCCGTGATTGACGTCACTAACTTTGTAAATTATAACTTCAATCACTGTAGGAGACGCAGTAGCGCTGTAACAAATCCCCATCATTCTATATGGCCTTTAGCGTCTTTACAGACGGTCTTAGCAGCTAGAATATTCACTTTCACTTTGACTGACAGCTTCTCTCGTGGCTTATTCTACCAATGTTTGACCCGAGAGTGCGATGGCAGTGATTGCAGGTCAGTCTTTTGGGTTCACTTTGGCGAGTGTTTTCATTCCGCCTCTGTCGTTTTGTCAGGTATGTTTCTTTTGCCTTGAAGTCTATTGCGAGCGTGCCACTGCGCAATTTTTGTCTCCATCTGCTTCGATCATTTGCAAGGTTCTCCCATTCATTGGGGTCGATGTTGAATGCTTTCATCGTGACCTTGCAAGTGTCTTTGAATCGCAGATGTGGCCTACCTCTGGGTCGGTTGCCAGTAGCAAGTTCCCCGTAGAGAATTTGTCTGGGGATGCGATCATTTTCCATACGGTGGAGATGTCCAAGCCACCGCAGTCTTTTTTTGCCTAGGAGAGCCTGAGTTGATGGAATGTTGGCTCGGCTCAGAACTTCGATATTTGAGATCCTGTCTTGCCACTTGATCTTGAGAATTTTGCGTAGGCAGCGCAGGTGGAAGGAGTTGAGGGATCTTTCATGTTTGGAGTAGGTGGTCCATGTCTCTGAGCCATACAGCAGGGTGCTTAGGACGCAAGTTTGGTACACGAGTACCTTTGTTTTGATGGTCAGCTTGCTATTGTTCCACACCCTTTTTGAGAGTTTGCCAAAAGCTGTGGCCGCCTTTCCTATTCTGGCATTTATTTCAGTTGTTATGTCTGTGCTACCACTGATGGTTGAGCCTAGGTAGCAGAATTTTCCCACTTGCTCCAGAGGAGAGCCATTCAGCATGATTGGGTTGGGGTTTCTCAAGCCTTGTGTCAAAACTACATCATTAATGTATCATTATATCAAACATTCTTTTTACCCAATACGCCATGGACCCCGGCCCCGATCGGCTTGCAAACTTTGTGCACGAGTTTTTTAGAAATGCGAAGAAAGGACTGTCTATCTTATTGTATCTGATAGCTTTGGTGGAGCTAAATTCATACAAATCCCAGGGACATGAAATGTTACATCGGGCCCCGAAGGTCAGTAACTCCCACAGCGTTTTCTCCCTTGATTTTGTGGACCACGTAGCTAAACGTTCAAAAAAGTGTAGTTTGTATAGGAATTTCGAGTTAAGTCGGGACCGCCTTGAGCAGGATTTGAACCTAGGACTTTCTCACGTGGGTCAAATGCTCTAGCCACTGAGCCACTATGACGGCCAACTCTTCATGGAAAAGTCGCAAATAGTAGTGCAGTTGGGGGAATCGTCTTCTAGACGTGCCAACTATGAAAGAAGAAGAAGAAGAACGTGACCTCACGAGGTTGTGAGACTGAAACTATTCTGTCTTGCCAGTTGATCCAAAAGAAAGTTCGAGTTTAAACGACACAAATGCAGACTTTCCCCCCACTTTTTTGTGTGTTTTATTGCATCATTTCTGTATTATTTCTTACCAGAGGCTTTGGCTACATACAACTTTTTCTTTTTGCCATTCTTTGACCTTGCTTTAAGAAATGTGTGACCCACATAGATTTTTTTTTGTAGTTTCTATAATATTTTGTCAAAATTCCAAAAGAATTAAGAAATGAAATTTAAAAAAAAACGTTTTTTGGACTCAATGTCTTCCTTCGGGGCAAAAAATACATTAGGAAACAGGCAAAAGAATTAATGAATATATGAAGAAATCATCACACGACTGCCACTTCATTATCTCCTCCATCCCCCATACCCGCTCCTCGTCCAACACTGATCGATTCTCTGTTGTTATTTTGTTTCATATCTTTTCCATGACATCATCTATACTCTCTCAAACAATACAAACTAAATTTGAAGAAGTTTTATTAGCCCTCCAGTTATCTGTTTGGTTTCCGGGTAATTGCAAATACTTTTTCATGATCCACGAAATAATTATTATAAAAACCACAGAAAAACTGTGGAGGCGCAGCCAGGCTTGGGACAACATCAAAACATGGCAGAAAGAAAAAGTTGTTACTATGTAACAAAGCCTCGCGTAAGAAAATAATGATACCGTAACGGTACAATTCAGTTTGCCTTTTATGATTTGCCTTCCCTGTTTTCCTTTTTTCCTTTGCATTTTATTCTATTGTTTCTGTGCTATTTCTTACCCGCGGCTTTGTGACATACAACGTTTTCTTTGTGCCATATTTTGTCTCTCTGTGATTACTCTGTGTTTGGAGATTCCCCAAACAGACACGCGGAGTGATAGACAAAGCAGCACATTAAATTCAGCAGAGTTCACTGGACTGACCGTCTCTGGCCATTAGGCTACAATACTACAGACTACAAGCGCTTGGATCTGGCACATCGTTATTCTGTCGCGACACTAATTCCACGGGTTAATAGACTCATTTTGTCTGAGTGCAGCTCCACTGCTCCATGAAAGTACAATAGTACTCATCGTGAAGAACTATGGAACACCAACTTACCTAGTTTCATATTTTTTTTATCTTGCTTCCGCAACATGTTGTGGTTGTTTATTTTTTTCTGCATTTGTCGGAAATTCAATTCCGGGTTCAGAACATTGAAGCACGATCAGAGACAAGCTTTATTTGGTATTTGTATTTTGTATGTTACTTCTTTGATCACATCCGGCAAATTTGTGTCAGTGTCATAGCAGCCCAGTTACAGCTGGCGCGAACACGTCGTCGCCACAGTGCAGCGCTAGTTGTTGTTGTTGTTATTGTTGTTTGGGGGGTGGAATGGGGTGGGGGTAGGGATTTAGGATTCCATCAGACCACCCACGAGTGAGTGATTCAAAAAAGTGTAGTTTGTATAGGAATTTCGAGTTAAGTCGGGACCGCCTTGAGCAGGATTTGAACCTAGGACTTTCTCACGTGGGTCAAATGCTCTAGCCACTGAGCCACTATGACGGCCAACTCTTCATGGAGAAGCCATTGTGACACTAACAAAACCTTCTCCTGTATCCATTCACGTCGCAGAAAAAAACAACGCACGCCATTGAATCCAATCTATAAGCAGATTTTGCCGACGGCAATTTGGCTACAGAAAAGAAATTCCATACGGACGTCAAAATACGTCATTCAATTTGATATGGAGTTTTTTTGGACGTTTTTATTTTTCTGTCAATTTCAAATTATTTGCTTCCTCACTAATAACCGTCATTATAATCTCCGCATTGGCGTATTCATAACCTTGTCGTTTGTAGGCTGAACATTTTTTCTTATTTATTTTTTTCATTGTGCGAGACTTACATTTCTGGTTGTGGAGATCAGCACAACAAAACCTGTCAATACAGGACATTCAGCCGTCCGTCCGACCCCCCCCCCCAACCTCCCCGCCCCCGTTCCCTCGCCCACACACACACACATAAATACAACCCCATTCAAGTGTCAGCACATTACAATCAAGAAGACAGAATCCACCCCCCCCCTCCCCGGGCTGGCCAGGGAAGAAAAAAAAAAGAAAAAAATTAGATTGAATATTTGAGGCCAAACTTCAATTATAACAGGAGAAAACAACAAAATATGGTGTAGATATGCCAGGCGAGCGAGTCTTGCTATACTGTGTGTCTCATGTTTTGGACCAGCGGAGATGGCCGGCTGGATCAGAACGTCCAATGTCTTCACCGTCAGGAAATGATAGAATTATGGATGGTCCACTCAACCAACATCTCTTCCTCTCTACCACTGTCTCGCTCTTTTTCTCCTCTCTCTCTCTTATTCTCTCTTTTGCGCGTTCTCTCTCTCTCTCTCTCTCTTTCTCTCTCTTTCTCTCTTTCTCTTCTGTTTGTCTGTCAGTCTTTCCTCCCTTTTTCTCACCCTCTCACTCTGTTCCTCTCTCTCTCTCTCTCTCTCTCTCTCTCTCTCTCTCTTCGATCTCCACCTTTCTGTCTCTCTCTCTCTCCCTCTATGTCTCTGTCTCTCTCACACACACATTCTTCTGTCTGTCTGTCTGGCTCCGTTTTTCTGACCCTCTCTCTCTCCCTCCCTCTCTTTTTGTTCCTTTCACTCTATCTCTCTCCATCTGTCTTCCTTTCATTCTCTCTCTCACTGTCTCTGTCTCCCTCAATCTATCTCAACATCATTACTCCCCCCAGGCCCATCCATGCTCCATCGCCATCTTGCATAATTTTCCAGCTCTAAGTGACAGCCACAATTTCCAAATCTTTCCAGAATTTTCCACATGACCCACAAAATTTGTTCATCATTTGAGACGTTTTCATGTCTGTGGTCTGGCAGGAAATGTTCACTGACACGCTACTCTACTTCCTCCCTGCCTCCCTGCCTGCCTCCCTGCCTGCCTGCCTCCCTGCCTCCCTGCCTGCCTCCCTGCCTGCCTGCCTCCCTGCCTCCCTGCCTGCCTCCCTGCCTGCCTGCCTCCCTGCCTGCCTGCCTGCCTGCCTCCCTGCCTCCCTGCCTGCCTGCCTCCCTGCCTGCCTGCCTCCCTGCCTCCCTGCCTCCCTGCCTGCCTGCCTGCCTCCCTGCCTCCCTGCCTGCCTCATCCCTGCCTCCCTGAATGGTCCTGGCACGGGGACACACACGCACACACACACACACCCCTATACACCTACACACACACACACATATATATATTATACACACTCACTCATGCATACCACACATAGATACACACACACTATCACATGCGCACACAAATCCACATACCGTCGTCATTTCATACACGCTCACCCATCCTGTCGCATAGACACACACGTACACAGTCTCTATCTGTCTGTCTGTCTGTCTGTCTCTCTGTATGTCTGTCTGTCTGTCTGGAGAGAGAAAGGGAAGGACCTTTCTTCCTATCTATCTTAACTGCCCCTCTCTCTCTCTCTCTCTCTCTCTCTCTCTCTCTCTCTCTCTCTCTCTCTCTCTCTCTCACCATGTCTTTCACATTTTCTTGCTCCTCTCTCTTTCTCTCTCTGTCTCTCTCTCTCTCTATCTCTCTCTCTCTCACCATGTCTTTCACATTTTCTTGCTCCTCTCTCTTTCTCTCTCTGTCTCTCTCTCTCTCTCTCTCTCTCTCTCTCTCTCTCACCATGTCTTTCACATTTTCTTGCTCCTCTCTCTTTCTCTTTCTCTCTCTCTCTCTCTCTCTCTCTCTCTCACCATGTCTTTCACATTTTCTTGCTCCTCTCGCTTTCTCTTTCTGTCTCTCTCTCTCTCTCTCTCTCTCTCTCTCTCACCATGTCTTTTACATTTTATTGCTCCTCTCTCTTCTCTCTCTCTCTCTCTCTCTCTCTCTCTCTCTCTCTCTCTCTCTCTCTCTCTCTCTCTCTCTCTCTCTCTCTCTCTCTCTCTCTCTCTGCCCTCTCTTCTCTCTCTTCTCTTTCGTTCACTTTGTTGTTTTTTTTTACGCAATTTCTTGCCCTCACACATAGCCTCCAAGGAAGTCGTACTCGTTAGCTAACCAAACAATGAATCCATCAAAGACCGGGTCGTCCAACTAGAACCAAAGCCTTGCTGAAGCGAAGGTAAAGGAATTGGCATACACAAAACAACCAAGAGAATTCTAGCAGCTTCAGACTCGGTCAACACGGCCCTGAACGATTGAATAAACACGCAGATGGGAAGACGGGCCGTGAGTGAAAAATGTAGGGTATCTCTGGGTGGCCATCGGGTATATGTACGGGTACCTCGAGTTCAGAAGTCGAGTCCTTAGTTCGTGTTTGTTCTATCTCCATTTTCTGGAAAACTGTAGATCTTTGAGTATGTAGAAGAGGTATAACAAATCCACACTTTGACACTTGTTTAAAATGCATTGTGGCACTTATCAAGCTGTTTCACAGTTCCGATTTATTCCAACTCCTTATCATAATAACTAGAGCCGCAAATGTTCAACGTCGAATTTCTCAGTTGTGCGAAAAGTGCAGTTGGAGCAAACAAGATCCAAGGTCACAAAGCTTGCTCGCGCTGTTGGTGAGAAATTGGGAATTACCGAGCTGTCAGACGACGTTGATGTGTAAAGACCATGAAACAGAGGGAGCGCAGCTTGTCACATAATTTATAATGATTCCTCCCTTAAACAAACCATTGACATTAACGGCAAATCAGCAAAATAAACGTTACTTTAAGCGGTAAGAAACTCCTCAGATGGAGCGAGGCAGATGACGGTCTTCAGAGAAAGAGTGGATTCTTTCATTAGATGTTTCGGCCTTTAACTTCCTGACATGTTCTAGAACCCCCGGCCACACTGACGTCATGACTATCCGTGTTCGTCACCCATTTTTTGTTCTGACCGTCCCCGAGATTAGGGTTTGAACCAGAACCCCTTATGACATAATCCATTGAAGTAAGAATGAGAAATGTATGGTTTGAAGCTGCCACTGATATGAACATTTGAGAAATTAATGGAGAAAGATACCGAACAATATTCCTGTCAATTTGGACAATTCTTTAAGTAAGAACAGCTGTTCAGGTATGGACATCACGACTTGTACAAATTCATTTCTGAAGCTTTGGACGCTCTTTCTGGGTGGCTACCTGGCTACCCGGGTGTAGGTCAGCGGTGCTCAACCGTGTTCAAGCAGTCGTTGTTGTTGTTGTTGTTGTTGTTGTGTAGCAGACTTGTGATAGACCAAACAAAAAGTGTATGATGGATTTAAAAGTAAAAAGAACAGGAACGTATGATTAAGACATTTTTCCACAAAAAACATTCTCCCCCCAAAGATCGTGTTCCTCATTCACAGTTTCGCCCCCTTATTCCCCTCCTTGTCGTTTTCAGAATGCCCCCCCCCCCGGGGGGCCCCCAAAAAAAATCTTGCACAGTGAGAACCACTGGTGCAGGCTGACTACAGAGCTATGTCTAAGAGATTGTTGAGTTATCACAGGACGGCGAGCTGGTCGACTGGCGCACGGAAGAAATCCATACTTGATGCACTGAGCGACATGTGCTGCTCATCTCATTTGACTGTGGCTCTAACGTTCTATCAGTCCTGCTAATAAAGGAGCTACAAATAGAGGTATTTGCGACAACAAATGAAAGGGAGGAAGGAAAGGAGGAGGTATCTGCGAAGACCTCATGCTGAGAAAGCTGTTTGAGTCGTCAGCACCAGAGGACACCAATGGAAGCCCGGAGTAAAACAAAAGACGATGTATCTAGATCTAGAATCTCTTGGTTCAGGCAACAGTTTACCAGCCTGCGTGTTCCCTTGTGGTGGCGGCCAACATTTCAAAAGAACGGTTCCAATGAAATCAAGAAAATATGTTGTTATTTTTTAAATAGAGAGCAACTTCTGTGTCCTCAAATGAACCAAATCAATAAAACGGAGAGAAAAACAAACTAGATAAACATGACATATGGGTCAGGTGAGAAATCTGAGGGAGAGGGAGGGGCAGTAATCAACATGTTCTAATGAATGATTTAGAATCTGGTGACCTACAGTACAAGATAAAGTTCATCAGTTTCGTGAAGTAGACCACCAAAAACACAAACAGCTCTCCCACACTGAGAAGTGACGAAATATTATAAAAACCAAAGAAAATCCAAAACATTCTACAATTTTTTCTTTGTTCATTTGTTTCATTGGTTCAATTTTCTGTCCTGTTACACTTTTTTTTTTCCTGAAGAAGATGAATCGATCGAAAACTTGAGTTGTCTTTCCTTTTCCTTTGCGTTTTATTGTAGCGTGTCTGTATTATTTATTACTAGATGACCTACCGGTCATTGCCCAGAATAAACAATCATGTGATCCCCCCCCCCCCCAAATCCCTCTCTCTCTCTCATACAATAAAAGTAATAAACTACAGTCTTGCTTCAGAACTCATGCGCACCAGTGGCCGTATGCATAATCAATGCGTAAACTAAAGTAAATACGTTGACTGGTGTTATCGCAAGAAATGAATACAATTTCTCGTGTTAACACCAGTCAACGTATATACTTTAGTTTACGCATTGATTATGCATACGGCCACAGATCACTACGCACCAAACTGAACGCTTGATACGCTAACTTTTTACGCTGACCTAGGGATCGTGAAGAGAACAAACAAGACTGACGTGTACACAACATCAAAGTCATTAGCAAAAGCTGTGACTAATAAATGTGAAAATTGTGCTAAACATTTCGTTCTGAGCTCAAGTATCGGTCCGTGTGTCCAAGCAGCAAAGCCTTGTTGGATGTTGGCCTGTTGATGCTGGCTGTGAAAGGACCCCAATAGCAGTAAGTTCAAACTTCAGGGTCCTACAAAAGTAGGCCCGTCACTGTACATAATCAGTGTAAAGGACAATCTAATGTCTGTACTTTACAGGAAGTCACGCATTGAGTGACCAAAGTCGCAGAGTAATTTTCTATCGTGAGAGTTTGAGTGGTGAAAGATTAACATTCTAAAACTCATTTCCGTAGAATTAATCTGTCAGGTTTTTCCTAGTCAGACCTGCCATTTCCTGAGTACCTACATAATCTAGTAGAAATCCCCGGCCACATTGTACGCGAAGTTTATTCTCTCGTGAACGTGACTGAATCTATTCGTTATTGTTTGAGTTTGCTCTGTCATTGTCCGGCGGTTTTTTATTTGTGTTCTCAGAGAGCTAATTACATTTAATTAATGAGAGAATTTGTACCCCAGTTTTAACATTACTCATTATCGCAGGAAAATTTTATAAAATACTTTCGTTAAGGGTGAAATGTGTCAAATGATCCCCTGACAGGTCCTGTCCAACACAATGCGACTCTCAGTTCTTGTTTATTCTATCTCCATTTTCTGAAGAAAAAAAAAACTGGAGATCTTAATTCAGTATACAGAAGAGGTATCACAATTACACACTTTGGCACTTGTTTAAAATGCGTTGTGGCACTTATCAAGCTGTTTCACCGTTCCGATTTATTCTAACTCCTTATCATAATACTAGAGCCGCAAACGTTTAACGGTGAATTTCTCAGTTGTTCAAAAAGTGGAGTTGGAACAAACAAGGACTGAAAAGGTCCTGCCAGGTTTCAGTTTCCAGCTTTCTTACCCAGACTTCATGGTTTTATGTCTGTCTTAATTCTGTGTGGAGATCGCAGTGTGCCAGCCCTCTGTGTTCCCCAGCTGACTCAATACAAGTTTTGACGCGCCTTATCTGGTGAGACAAGACTTACTGCAAACTCACCGGCGCTCGGGCACCGTTTAACTCTACAATTCATATCGCATACCAAAATCCAGCACAAAAATGTCTTGTCTCCGTGCGTCAACCGGCTAAGAGAGATCATTTTCTGTCTGCATCAAACGGGGTCATCAGCGAGTTGTTATCTTTTTTAACCTCAGTCCCATAATTAAATTCATCAACGAATCCTGGCAAAATTTCTTACATCAACAGATTGATATTTGAAAAGGTTGATTCAAGATCAGGCTTAAGTCACATCTGAGTCACTTCGAGAAAAAGCAACAACAAAAACAATTGGACTTAACCCTCTCTTTGCGTTGGTGTGACCTACTCTCAAATCAAACGTTCTCAGCGCTGGTTAACGATAAAAAAGGAGATGTGGCGATAAGAAGATAGTTTTATGTCTAGTGTCCACTGACATGCTTGAGCGCTGCTCTGTGGCGACGACATGTCAGCTCCAGTTGTAACTAACTGGGGGCACATTTTACTCAAGCATATTGGAAAGAAAGACAATGCAGTAATGAATACGATGACCACCAGCACGTGCAGAGATCAGATGAATATGCCAAACAAATCCTGGCCTAATCTCTGCCGTGTTAACGATGGACAGATAATTATCTAAATACGATATCTTCAGCTGGTTTGGAAATGTATTTAATAATGTTGACGGTACGGCTTCTTCAGCCGCATAGATCGGTTTAATGTACGGCAAATCGGTGAGCCCAAATAAATCTGTATGTGACATAGAGCTTTAACCCCTGATGATACTAATGGTAACGGACGTCACGTCAGAATTACGTACGTCATGATGGGACAGAATAATAATTTCTGGTTGCTAATTGTGTCGGGATTAACTTCCCTACACCAAAATGGAATCGATATTTTGGGGAGTGAGGGAGGGGGTAGGGGGGGGGGCAAGGAAAGAAGGAGCGGGTAACACGTGAGAAACAATTACTTATGTTATAGGCAGACAGACAGGCGGACAGACAGAGACACAAACGGCCAGAAAGAATTATAAATTATACAGAAATACAGACAGATGGACGAACGGGCGGACAGACAAACAGACAGGCCGACCGAAGGGCGCGTGGGGGACAAATGGAAAGATAGATAGATAGACAGACAGACAGATAGATAAATAGAGAGACAGATAGAGAGATAGACAGATAGATAGATAGATAGATAGACAGACAGACAGATAGATAAATAGAGAGACAGATAGAGAGATAGATAGATAGATAGATAGATAGATAGATAGATAGATAGATAGATAGATAGATAGATAGATAGATAGATAGATAGATAGATAGACAGACAGCTAGGTAGATAGATTGATAGACAGACAGACAGACAGACAGACAGACAGACAGATAGATAGATAGATAGATAGATAGATAGATAGATAGACAAACAGACACACAGACAGACAGACAGACAGATAGACAGATAGATAGATAGATAGATAGATAGATAGATAGATAGATAGATAGATAGATAGATAGATAGATAGATAGACAGACAGACAGACAGGTAGATAGATAGATAGATAGATAGATAGATAGATAGATAGATAGATAGATAGATAGATAGATAGATAGACAGACAGACACACAGACAGACAGGTAGATAGATTGATTGATAGATAGATAGATAGATAGATAGATAGATGGATAGATAGATAGATAGATAGATAGATAGACAGACAGACAGACAGGTAGATAGATAGATAGATAGATAGATAGATAGATAGATAGATAGATAGATAGATAGATAGACAGACAGACAGACAGACAGACAGACAGACAGACAGACAGACAGACAGACAGACAGACAGACAGACAGACAGACAGACAGACAGATAGATAGATAGATAGATAGATAGATAGATAGATAGATAGATAGATAGATAAATAGATAGATAGATAGATAGATAGATAGATAGATAGATAGATAGATAGATAGATAGATAGATAGATAGATAGATAGATAGATAGTCTCTAGAGGCACCAAGTTTACTCACAGGTTGTATAAAGCTACCATACATCATGCTCTTGATAATTTACTATTATGGTAGAGTAGAGATGAATCGAGTGGAACAATGTAGAGTAGTAAAGTAGATCAGACAAAAGTAGAGCAGAGTAGAGAAGCAGGTGGTTATGAGAGGAGTAGAGCAGAGTAGAGCAAATCAGCTTAGTCTAATGTCATCCGTAGAAAGGTTTATGAATGATGGCCCAGAGATAATAGACAGACTGTCCAGTTCTACAAGCAGACAATGAGAAATCAGGATAATACATGTCCAACTATACACAATCAACAGAAACACAACTAGGTGGAGGCGGGAGGGGGGAGAGGAATGACAGGGGGGGGGGGGATCATTGCCCTGCCAGACTGGCTTTCACTGCGCTCGAGCATCGCGTCCTTGACAACCATTGAGTCCCTGGCCATCAATGTGTTCCCTGTCGTTATCCAATCAAATGGCCAAATCTCACGATGAATGAAAAGTGCAGCGCGGGGTTGTTTTTTTGGTGTGTCTTAGCGAATTGCAAACATTGACTGGGGGAATGGTGTATGGGCGTGTATGTACGTAGCTGTGTCTGTGTGTGTGTGTGGGTTTGTGTGTGAATGCATGTGTGTGTGTGTGTGTGTGTGTGTGTGTTTGTCCCTCGACGTGTGCACATTCAGGCTGCCAAAACGCTGGTTCAAGAGGAGAGACAGACAGTGTAAAGCTCTAAATTCAGACGTAAACACGAATGGCTACAGACACATATAAAGTCATTAGATCTCTAATCTCACATCCCCCCCCCCCCCACTTCCAAAATCCCACCTGATTTTCCCCAACCCAACAAAATAATGATTCATCGACAAATGAACTAGAAAAGAAAGAGGAAGTAATTCCATGTTTGTCCATTCATCACATCAACAGTTTGGAGTTCTCTACTCTCTGTGGTGTTGCTGTGTTTCATTCAGAGACGGCGCCCTTGGCTCTTGTTTGTTCTGTTCTAGCTCCATTATTTTTCTGTTTTTAAGAAAACGTCCGTAGATCTTTGAGTATGTAGAAAAGGTATAACAAATACACACTTTGACACTTGTTTAAAATGCGTTGTGGCACTTATCAAGCTGTTTCACAGTTCCGATTTATTCTAATTCCTTATCATAAAAAATGAAAACGCAAAGGTTTAACGTGGAATTTCTTACTAGTGCAAAATTGGAGTTGGAATAAACCAGGACTGAGGTCGCAATATGCCCCCCCCCCTCCCTCCCCCCCGCGGGAGAAGCGTGAAGGTCTGTGACATCTGGTGAAATTGGTTACAATGACAAAGTTTAGTGCGTAGATGCAAGAGAAAGACTTTGTAATAAAATCTATAACGCTGTCACAGTAGATCTTTGGGGGGTTAAAGTAAAAATGGGGAACGGAGAAATTGTATGTGTCAAGAAAAGCGAAGAAATTTCTAATTGTTATCAGAGCTGCCAACGCCTGACAGGAGCATTGCTAAAAATAGCTTAATGGCAGAATTGTCGACATGTCAACATCTGTAGAGATAACTGGAGGCGATGTTCACATTGGACGCAGCTCATGTTTGGACATTCAAGTTATCAAAATAAACGATGTGTTTTCTGAACTCAAACGTAATTTTGAGTTTAAATTTGGGTTTAACTGCGCATCAGCAGGATAACGGCCACTTTGCGCTGTTCACGGTTTGTGGGTACCTTGCTGTGGTTTGATTGATTTCATAGCTTGATCAATGAAAATTTCACAAATAAAATACTCAAACGTAAAAGAAGAAGTGAAAACGTTCATTTTGCTTTTGGTGTTCATGCACAAAGTGAACTCTCTGGAAGGTTTCGGGGGTTAAATAAAATATTATTCTACCTATAATCTCGCCATCTACTACCAAATCACCATGACATCGAATGCCAAACTCTTCTCGTCCTCCCTCCACCAAATCGGCGTGACTCCAAGACCTTCCACTCCTGTCCAACAAAGTAATGAACAACTGAATTAGGTACAAGAGTTAGTGCGCCTAACCGCTAACCCTAAACCGGAAGTCACGTGAGTCGCCGCCATTTGTAATCATTTCTCACACGTCTTGCCCTTGCTGACCCGTTGGCCTTTAAGCTGTCGCCATAATTATGGTAGGATCGAGTACCTAGTCTTCTCGGATAAGGACGAAAAAATTCGGAGGGCCCGTGTGCACGTTGCGCACGTTAAAGATACCTTGGCAGTTGGAAATCGTAAAGAGCAGGCCGAACTGGCCGGACTGGCCGGGCAAAATGAAATAAAATTTATCCCTACCACCCCACCCTCCTCATCCCCCCCCCCACCATCAAAAAAAAAACCGCCGACCGGCGCTGCACTGTGGCGACGACGTGCCTGCTCCAGTTGTAACTGGGGTGCAATGGCACAAAGGCAAATTTCCCAAATGGGATTAAAGAGTTATACAAATACAAATACAAAATACAAATAATCCTCGGCATAGAAAGGTCTGTCGTGATCCAATGTATTTCTCTCACAACGAGCGGGGATTGATGGCCGCCTCTGCTAGTGTCATCTTCTGTCCTCTCCTTCTGCTACATTCTGTCTATCATCTTACTTGTTCCCAGCATTATGTGCCCGTTATCGTGTTGACGTGCTTTCCCTAAACTCAAGGTTAAACTCACTCTCTCTTATAATGAAATAATAGTAACAACAATATTAGGACCTCGCAGTGACACAGTATAACTACACAGACCTCCACTTACACACTGCCATAATTAAAATTAATAGATTAAAATTTATCCCTATCACTCCCCATATCACCAACAAAAATTTATAATTCATTATTGAAAATAAATATTAATATATATTCAAATATTATTATAATACTTTAGAATACAAGTTGTGAGTTGGGAACTGCTGTGGGTTATGAATTGCGCCTAACAGGCTGCGTTATAATTTGCTCTGAGATAGGGAGAGGTAGAGAGAGTGAGAGAGAGAGAGAGAGAGAGAGTGAGAGAGAGAGAGAGAGAGTGAGAGAAAGAAAGAGAGTGAGAGACATGCAAATCGAGAGAACAAGACTTTCTGTAAAGCGCCTAGAGCGAATTCGTTTGGATTAGGCGCTATATAAATGATTATTATAAATACAGGTGTATCTTATACAACGATAGAGACACTCTAAATGTGAATGTACCCGGAATCTCACAGTGGCCGCTACCTTGGGAAATCCCAGTCGCTCACATAAAACTGATGACATCTCAGACCTTGGTGAGTTCATTCTTCATCTCCTGCTGGTTTTAATAGATAGATGACTCTGTCTGTCTGTCTGTCTGTCTGTCTGTCTGTCTGTCTGTCCGTCCGTCCGTCCTTCCGTCCGTCCGTCCGTCCGTCCGTCCGTCCGTCCGTCCGTCTGTCTGTCTGTCTGTCTGTCTGTCTGTCTGTCTGTCAAAAATGTTCGAAGTAAAGATGGTTCCTCTTGGGTGTGTGATACTCAGTCCGTCTCACGTGCTTTAGTAATGCAGTCTGTCCACCTAGATCTATCTATCTATCTATCTATCTATCTATCTATCTATCTATCTATCTATCTATCTATCTATCTATCTATCTATCTATCTATCTATCTATCTAGCCCATGACATATGAAGAAAACATCTGTAAGTGTGTACAATCAAGCCGAGTGGTTACACTAGGATAAAAACAGATGACAAAGAGTATTGAGCTACCAGAAAATATTCTACATTATACAAGAGATGCAGAAATCCATTTATACAAAATTTCGTACAACTGCCGAATGTTTTCCTATTTACTACAACATTTTTGGTACATTATGATAATGAAGATCTGCACCATCTCCCTCTGTTATCTAATGTATCAAACAGCAGCTGGTACAAAGTGAATAACGGTCACATTTGTATGACAAACTAATGACCAACACTAATCCATGCGTACTTTAGTGTTGTCGCTACGCTGAACTAGACTTGTGATGTTGACAGCGTTGCATACAAATGGCGAATGTCCCGTGTGATTTTGTAGTTCATGGCAGAACCATAATTATGATGTGACTGAGTTTGTTCATGTGGAACTTTTCTGAGCCAAAGTCAGGGCCGTCTTGACGCTTGGGCACACTGGGCAGTTGTTCACAGACTCTAAATATGGTGGGGGGGGGGGGGGGGGGAACATGCATGCAAATTCCCGTTGGCTTTTGAAACCGGGCGGAAACTCCGCTCCTTACAAAAGAATCTGCCCAGGGACCCATACTGATGTTATGATGTCCTTGATCAAAGTCCATCTCCTAGACAAATGTTTACCTCTGTTTACATTTCCTGTTGTTGTTTGTTCTAACCCCCCCCCCTCCCCCCCCCCCCACCCCAAACCCGATATCACCAACAAAAATTTATAACTCATTATTAAATAAATATTAATAGATAATAGATATTCAAATATTATTATAATACTTTAGAATACAAGTTGTGAGTTGTGAACCGTTGCGAGTTGTGAACTGCGCCTAACAGGCTGCGTGACAATTTGCTCTGAGATAGAGACAGATAGAGAGAGGTAGAGATAGTGAGTGAGAGAGAGAGGGTGAGAGAAAGAAAGAGCGAGTGAGAGAGCTTCTGTAAAGCGCATAGAGCATTTCTAATGGCAATAGATATGCGCTATATAAATGTCATCCATTATTATTATTATTAAATGTTCGGCCTTTCCAGTTTCCGCCGGGAATGATCAAGGGAAATTTGCCCTAACGCGTCCGCTAAAATAGACAAACAAACCTACAAGATACACGTTCACATACATATAAATAAACATGTTTAAGCACGTGAATGTACACGCGATAACATAAAAGTGTGGCTGTTTGGAAAGGGCGGGGGGGGGGGGGGGGAGGAGAGAATTGTAGTGAACAATCTATTGATTTAAATTTTGAATATGCCCTCACCAGTAAAAACGGCTTAAGATCAGCTTACGAAGTAGTACAAATACAAAGACAAACACTAAGTCTTGCCAACTCTCGCCTTAGGAACATTGGAGTTTTGGAAAATGAAGACATAAGATTTTATGTTTCACATCAGTAATAATTGAAACGCTCAATCTATGACGAGCTCAGTTTTTGTTAGTTCTGTCTCCATTTTCTGAAAAACTGGAGATCTTTGAGTCTGTAGAAAAGGTATAACAAATGCACCTTTGACACTTGTTTAAAATGTGTTGTGGCACTTATCTAGTTGTTTCACAGTTCCAGTTTATTCTAACTCTTTATCGTAACACTAAAGCCGCCGACGTTTAATGACAGGTTTGTATGTTGTGCAAAAAGTGGAGTTGGAACTTGGAACAAACAAGAACTAAGGTCGCCAAGTGTTACTCTATGAACGTCCTTGACATTTCTGAAACGATCACAAAAACAACAACGCCAATTTCTCGCGACACAAATTAATTTTTTTGGTCATAAACTTCGGCATTGATCGACAAACAAACAGGCAGACATACTGTCAGGCCGACTGTCAAATTAGTCCTGGTTTTTTTTTCATCTGGGATAATTGAACCATTAAAACTTCATCTGACCGAATCAACTAAAGCAATTTCCCGGTCCAGTCATTTGGGGGGGAAAGTAGATTTATTGATATTTCTGACATTTCTAATGATGTTCTCGTGTACTTTATAATTGTAAGTGGCATTATCTGTCGGTATTATTTATAACTGCAAATCTGACAGATACTGGAACCCCCCCCCCCACCCCCCACCCCTCTTCCCCCACCCTCTCCTCAATTCTACCGTCCCCTTTTTGCTTTTTGTTCACCCCATCAGAAATTAAAGTCGACGTTATTTCTCCTACTCCATCTGCGGTTTACAAAACAAACAAACAGAAAGAAACAAAAAGGCCAAATACAAAAAGCATCATCAAGCCAATTTGGCTTCTAACCTACTGCCCTAAAACCTGGCCAAGTAGCCTATTAAACTTAACAATGTGTTTTGCATTTTCAAAAAAATACTCCTTTGTCTTCATCCCCATAGCCGAATGGAGCTGGAAGATGTACATGTAAGCAGCTCTGATTTCGTGTCTGCGTGGCCAAAAGTTATAAGATAAGATAAGACAAGATGAGTTACAACCTTATTATCCTAAGCCCAGGAAATTTGTTGTCACGGCATCAGTAACAGTACAATAGTAAATACTTTACAGTATCAATGCCACACAGGTTTCTAACGCATACCGCACACACGCACATTGCTCACACAACATTACCAGCAAATAAGAACATTACTCATAGTGCAGTTTACCTCTAGTTTTGATGACAAGTTACGTAGATACATCCAATTTAGATAAAATTCAATCTTAAACATAATCTGTTTACCACTTATTTGAACCGTCAAGAAGAGATATATTTTGTGCTGGGTGCAATCGAAAAAAGGCATGATCGGATATTTGGTTCTTCGCCTCTACTAATGTGCTTTGATGAAAGAATTTGCCAGATTTATCTACCTCGGTTTAGGGGAGTATCACACTAAGCTCGGAACGTCACAGCCAGTTGCTACCAGCAAAATATACACCCAATAAATAATGGCAGAAGCTGACTGTGTCTGATCGGGCTTAGCATGATAGGGTTTTCCTGGATTTAGTAATAAAATATAGGAAATTATGGTCTGTACTTCTTGTCTGTCAGCAGCTGGCTGTGTCAGTCCGGGATTAGTGTGACACCACCCTAAGTTAGTAAGTCTAATATAGTAGTTCTGAAGTCTTCTCGTGTTAACTATGAGAGAAGCTGTACATCACAGGAGAGCTACCTACAAACTTGAAGCATGGCCTAAGAATTATAGAAAAAAAGACATTTACACAGCTCCACAGCTGTAAACTAGTGTTCACATTCGGTTTCATACTACTTTTTTTTACCACCATAAGACTTTGTAAATATAACTTTTTTGTTTCTTTCTTTGTGTTTTCTGCTTTGGTCAGATTTTGAGGAATCTGAGAGAGTTTGCCCATTCAGTCGCCTGGCGAGCTGTGCAGGAAAGATCTAGTAAGTCTCTGTGTGGAGCAATGATTGGCTTCGTTACCAGAGATCATGGTTCTGTATGTAGTGTGGACAGGAAACACGAGATGTGGGTCAGGGAGAGGTAAAGTGCATTTGTCTTTGTGTACTCTCTTCTCTCTCTCTTCTCTCTCTCTTCTCTCTCTCTCTCTCTTCTTCTTCTTTTTCTTCTTCTTCTTCTTTTCTGCCTCTCTCTTTCTATTTTTTCGCTCTCGCTCTATCTATCTATCTATCTATCTATCTATCTATCTATCTATCTATCTATCTATCTATCTATCTATCTATCTATCTATCTATCTATCTATCTATCTATCTATCTATCTATCTATCTCTCTATCTATATATATATCTATCTATCTATCTATCTATCTATCTTATCTATCTATCTATCTATCTATATATCTATCTATCTATCTATCTATCTATCTATCTGTCTATCTATCTGTCTATCTATCTATCTATCTATCTATCTATCTATCTATCTATCTATCTTATCTATCTATCTATCTATCTTTCTATTTATCTATCTATCTATCTGTCTATCTATCTGTCTATCTATCTATCTATCTATCTATCTATCTATCTATCTATCTATCTATCTATCTATCTATCTATCTATCTATCTATCTATCTATATATCTATATATCTATCTTTCTTTTTATCTATCTATCTATCTGTCTATCTATCTATCTATCTATCTATCTATCTATCTATCTATCTCGGGTCAAGAAAGACAGCTTTGCCACATCCAGCCTGACCTTCTCATTTCCCTACCCCCACCAATCTTCACGTCTCTCACCATTTCAGGCCTCGGTCAAGGTCTCGGACTTGCAATTTTTTCTTTCTTCTTTTTTCTTAAATTCTTTTTTTCACATTATTTCTAATTCATTTGTTCTCTTTCCCACGGTTGATTCATTCTTGATTTAAAATTTTCAACAACAACAACAAAAAAACAATAATAACAAAATGAAATTGCTCTAGGAAAACAACTTCCTTTAAGCCTATATAGGGAACAGAGTAAGGACGCCATTGGGTCTGATCATACTGCAGCCTCTACCACCTTCGCTAGTCAGTCTGCGGCCAGTGAATGCATCAGACAAAACTCTAAAACTTCATCTCAGGCTGTGTTCTCATGTGTACGGCAACAGAAACGGCAAAACAATCCATCAGGTAGTGGAAAGAAGAAATGTTTCCGTACACATGAAAATAGTCTTTCTATTTTTATTTAATTGAGGGGTTTTTAACATTTCCGTCGCTGTTTCCGTTTCCGCACACGTGAAAGCCCGGCTTTAGTGCCTGCACTGTCTGAGATTGGGAGCGGTGAATCAGTTCTTTTAATGTCAATTCCCCTTGCAACGCCAACAGACAATGCACAGTCCAAATACGTGACAGCCCACAAACACAACTGGTCCTTGAGCTATTTCACTTGTAGAGTCTTTTCTGTCTTAAGAAACTGCACTCAGGTGGCACTTTACCAGCAAAAAGCTTCATTGTCCTATGTGAATAAGTCTACTCCGTCTAATCATCCGAAAGTTAAAGACTTGAGTTAATTCAATCCCAGCGGACACACTGCTATTTCCAGACACCAAATTGGTGTATTTCAGTGAAAATTTCAAGTTTTACAGTGACAACCCTCCAGAATTCAATACACACGGGGAAAAAACGAATTACTTTTGGTTGTTGCTAGGGACGCGCAGTATCTTACATTAGACGCCATTGCTGAACAGCGAACACAGCTCAGGATTTTTT
>OZ007574.1:59712021-59774521 GCA_963931925.1 Onchidella celtica | reverse complement strand
CGTGTCTTGGATATCTACAGGCATTTCAGAGTAATGAATGAAATTGGACATGACACATTTTGGTTGATAACTCTCGATGTATTTCTACTGACGGTAAGACCCACAGCGAAATTAACATGGTGGGGGGGGGGGGGAGGGGGGGGGAGGGGGCAACTCAGTTAACTGTACAGATGTCGTCAGGTCTACCGCTGCCACAACCTTCAGGACAACTACTACGATTGCTACGGTATCTCCTTTCCCACGACAAATACCACGGCTACCGCCTCTGCACGTACTACATCTACCACAACCAACATCACTACCTAGTACCATTACGACACAAACTGCAACTGTTACCGTATATCACTACTACTACTACCGCTGCTTCCATCAAACTGCCACTACCACCACACTTCTGTTACTTCTACGTGTACTTCCATTACTACCGCTACTACTACAACAACTACTACAACTACCACCACTACTACTATTACCACTACCACTACTACTACCACCACAACCACGGCCACTCCTACTACCACTACTACCACTACCACTACTACTACCACCACAACTACGACCACTCCTACTACCACGACTACTACTTCTACCACTACCACTACTACTACCACCACAACTACGACCACTCCTACTACCACTACCACCACTATTACCGCCACAACTACGACCACTCCTACTACCACCACTACTACTTCTACCACTACCACTGCTACTACCACCACAACTACGACCACTCCTACTACCACTACTACTACTACCACCGCTACTACCACCACAACTACCACCACTCCTACTACCACTACTACTACTACTACCACCACTACTACCACCACAACTACGACCACTCCTACTACCACTACTACCACGACCACCACTACCACCACCACAACTACGATTACTCCCACTATCACCATTACTACCACTACTACCATTGCTACAACCTCTGCCACGATTACCTCTATTTCACAACTGATACAATGCATGCCAACTCCAGTACAGATTCAGGCTGTTGAAACATTAACACAAAACAACGCAAACAAAGAAAAGCAAACAAAACACCAAAAAAAAAAAAAACATTAGAAAGCCATTTACATCTGATTCTTCAGGACACAATCAAACTTCACCAGGACATGAACAACTGACATGTTCACTAAACCAGCAGCTGGCCCAGAGCGTTGACCTGGATACATGACAGTTATTGCGTCCAGCCCTTCATGAAAGCTTTAGAACTAGCAAGCCCTCCTGTAGTGCTCTAGTTCATCAACTGACAGTGTGAGTGTGTGTGTGGAGGGGGGGTGGTTGAGGGTTTGAGGGTGGGGAGTTCGAATAAACAATCGATTGACTTTGAATTTGTCCAGACCAGTGAAACAACTTTTAAGATCCGTGCGCAAAGTTCAGCAAGAGCTAAGTGACCAAGTTCTGACTCATCCGTAAAAATGGTCTCCCGAAAGCTTTGCTGCACACAATCATGGTTCAGCCAGAGTATGATGAAGTTGCTAATGACTTGTGGTCGACGTAGTCTTTTATTCATGAGTAAATTATGGTCCACAACTGTTGCCAGGACGTCATAACTCAGCCAACAGCCAGTAACATTATGTGTGGGTGAGTTAATTTGGATCATAGGCCGCTCAGGCCAGAAGACGTTTATCTATCAGTATCACAATGGTCAGCTTTGTTCAGATTGTCACTTCTGATCCAAGTTTATGTACATTGGGATATTGATAATCGGACCTTGGCATTTCGGCTCATGAATAATATCCTTGTTGCTCGAGTTTTTTTGTTTTTTTGTTTGGTTGGTTTTTGTTCATTATTTTTTTTTATTACTATTTGGTTGTTGCTGTTCCCACTCAGAAAGAAATGCCGTGTAAGTAAGGCTAGGGGCACACATTCAACTTTGGTGCGCTGCAATAGCGTCGCAGTCGCGTCGCAGTTGTGCCGAGTTTTTTGTTGTTCTTTTTTCATCTAGGCTAATGACTGGAGCTGTGACACACCAGGGAGATGCCGGCACATTGCAGAGTGGGTAGGAACACGAAACTAAGACACGACTGCAATAGGACAGCATGTGGCATGTGTACATATAGTAGCAGGTACACGAGTAACCAGAGAGACAGACAGACAGACAGAAAGACAGACAAACAGACAGACCGCAAGAAGACTGATAAACAGACAGACAGTACAGACAGAATCAGGTTATCTGGGCCAACTCTAGGACCACCACCCCCGCCCCCTTTTCTTTTAGTACAAACTACACCCCGTATCAAATGTTCACAAACAGCAGATATTTATCAACAGTACACAGCTGATGGCCTAAAAAAAAAAAAAAAACTTTCAGGGTCATTTGGCAATGTCTGACACCAGAAACCGTGTAGGACGAAGTGATCGTGATGTGGTCAGGGCGAGAGACGGGTGGTTTCTCTTGCTGTAGATTGATGCTGGCCGGAGATAACGGAGATGGCGATCACAGAAATGATTGGCTGAGCCACACGAATACCGCACAACCGGTACCCCAGAACACACGACATCACTAAATCTATACATCATTTCCAAATTGTCAAGACCATCAGATATTGGATCAAGTATAATGGCCACTGGAATGCTATTACCTGTATAATGTGTGTTTATTTACTCTAGAACAATCACAAATATCACCTAATGGACAGGGGGAAACTCTACCACAACCCAGGCCTCATTAGTGCAATACTCCCACCCCCACGACTCCGGAATTAAATAGAGAATCCCGAGCATGTCAAATTAAAATTTCAGCCCATTCTTTTTTTTCGTTCATTTTCCACTTTAAGAAAACAAAACAATAATAGTTAGGCTACCATTATTTTCTGCATTGAAGTCCACATTACTCATTCTTTGGAACTCTTTTTTTTTTTACTGCAAACTTTATTGCGTGGGACGGTAACAGGAATCTTCCCCAGGGAGGAAGGGCAGAGATGTCTCGAGTGGTGAGGAGGCAGGACAGGAGTAGAGAACAAAATGGTAATACTTCAGAAATATGATACCCTGTGTTTGATGTCCTGCACTAAAGCCAGAGGACAATGTCGAGTCAGATTCTGCTCTCACTGCCCGCTCACATACAACATTTTAATGTCATCCGTACAGCCGCTAGTTCTCGTGAGTGCAGAAAGGATGTGACAGAAGAATGGGAAAAGAGTACGATTTGTGCAAAAGTCCCTGGAAACGTCGTGACTCTAGATCTAATAGTTTTTCGATAATGTGTTAGCACACGGGATAAACAATTTCGTTGAGAAGGAATCTGCTCTGCAAAACAGTCAACAATTCATATCAAACTACTTATGATCCGTTTGGAGTCTGGCGAAATAGCGCAAAAACCATAGAAAATCTATAGGGTTGCATCAAGGCTTGAAGCAAACACAAAATGTGACCAAAAGAAAAAGTTGTATGTAGCAAAACCTCGGGCAAGAAATAATAAAAGAAAGGACACAATAAAACACGAAGGAAATGGAAGAAAAATTAAACTTTCCATCAACTGACGTCATCAGCTTCACCAGTAGAAAAAAATGGAATAGGATGGAAAATTGAACCAATAAAACAATTAAACAGATTTTAAAAAATGTGCAGAATGTCAAACCAATAGGAGTAGATCTAGAATCTAGTTAGCTGTGAGTAATGACTGGGATTTTTGGGGCGCAGCACGTCAGTCGATGTATGTGTGGAGAGAACGCACAACACGAAGAAGGAACGTGAAAATGACTGTAGTGACAACATTATCCAACACAAGGTCAAGGCCGAGGTTTCTCCTCTGCAGAGTTTCCATTTAGATTCCAGATTTATTGTGTGTCCCAGCGTCCACCGTCCACTGGAGCGTTCTGAATACATCCAGATTTGGACAGCTGATAAACGGGAGTGCACACATTGACAAGGATGTTCTGACCCCAGCAACAACTTCTGTCTCTCCCCTCTCCTTCCCCACCCCCACCACCTCCCGTAAACAATACCCTTGCAAGTGGTGTTTCTGACGGCCGAACCTTTGGTGTTGTACAACAACTGATGTGTACACCAACACCGCCTTAAGGGAGGTATCATACACAGTCAGTTGCTGGCACCATAATTTCCTATATTTTCTTAGTAAATCCGGGAAAACACGATCATACAAAGCCCGGTCCAAAGAGCTGAAAGTGCGCGATAAACTCTTTGGCCAGATCAGACACAGCCAGCTTCTGCCACTGTTTCTCTGGTGTTCATTTTGCTGGCAGCATCTGACTGTGTCCGGCAAGGCTCAGTGTGATACCTTCCTTACACATGGATTCTCTACACAAATCCAGAGGAATTGATTTCAGACTTATGAACTTTGCACTTTTAGCCTAGCGCCAAAATAGTTCATTGATGTAGAAAACGAACTTGAAACTTGAAATTCTGGAGTTTTGTTTTTTTTTTTGGTTCCGAAACCGCTGAAAACTTTTTTGTAAAAATCGACAATAACAAAGAAGTGAAGATTTCGATCTAAGCAGTGGAGCAGTGGAGCAGTGGAGCAGTGGAGTCTTTGTAGTCTCTGGCTAAACCTTTGCCGTGCTTACATAGTGGACAATTTCAGAATCTTCTTCAGATTGAATGTCAAATGCTCTCTCTCTCTCTCTCTCTCTCTCTCTCTCTCTCTCTCTCTCTCTCTCTCTCTCTCCCCTTCTTTATCTCTTCCTCTTTCTCTCTCTCTCTCTGTCTTTCTCTTTCTCTCTCTGTGTCTCTTTCTCTCTCTTTTTCTCACTCTCTCCTTCTCTCTCTGTGTTTCTCTCTCTCTCTCTCTCTCTCTCTCTTTCTCTCTCTTTATCTCTCTCTCTCTGTCTTTCTCTTTCTCTCTCTGTGTATCTTTCTCTCTCTTTTTCTCACTCTCTCCTTCTCTCTTTGTGTTTATCTCTCTCTCTCTCTCTCTCTCTCTCTGTGTTTATCTCTTCTCTCTCTCCCTTTCTCTCTCTCTCTCTCTCTCTCTCTCTCTCTCCCTTTCTCTCTCTCTCTCCCTTTCTCTCTCTCTCTCTCTCTTTCACTGTGTCTTTCTCTCTTTCTCTCATTCTGTGCCTTTCTCTCTCTGTCTTTCTCACTGTGTCTTTCTCACTCTGTCTTTCTCTCTCTTTGTTTCTCTCTCTCTCTCTCTCTCTCTGTCTTTCTCACTCTGTCTTTCTCTCTCTCTCTCTCTCTGTCTTTCTCACTCTGTCTTTCTCTCTCTGTCTTTCTCACTCTGTCTTTCTCTCTCTGTGTTTCTCTCTCTCTCTCTCTCTCTCTGTCTTTCTCTCTCTGTCTTTCTCTCTCTTTCTTTCTCACTCTGTCTTTCTCTCTCTGTGTTTCTCTCTCTCTCTCTCTGTCTTTCTCACTCTGTCTTTCTCTCTCTCTCTCTCTGTCTTTCTCTCTGTCTTTCTCTCTCTCTCTCTCTCTCTGTCTTTCTCACTCTGTCTTTCTCTCTCTGTCTTTCTCACGCTGTCTTTCTCTCTCTGTGTTTCTCTCTCTCTCTCTCTGTCTTTCTCACTCTGTCTTTCTCTCTCTCTCTCTGTCTTTCTCTGTCTTTCTCTCTCTCTCACTTTGTTTTTCTCACTCTGTCTTTCTCTCTCTGTGTTGCTCTCTCTCTCTCTCTGTCTTTCTCACTCTGTCTTTCTCTCTCTCTCTCTCTCTGTCTTTCTCACTCTGTCTTTCTCTCTCTCTCTCTCTCTGTCTTTCTCACTCTGTCTTTCTCTCTCTCTCTCTGTCTTTCTCTCTCTGTGTTTCTCTCTCTCTCTCTCTGTCTTTCTCACTCTGTCTTTCTCTCTCTCTCTCTCTGTCTTTCTCACTCTGTCTTTCTCTCTCTCTCTGTCTTTCTCACTGTCTTTCTCTCTCTGTATTTCTTTCTCTCTCTCTCTGTGTCTTTCTCTCTCTCTGTCTTTCTCTCTCTCTTTCTCTCTCTCTCTCTCACTCCCTCCCTCTCTCTCTCTCTCTCTCTCTCTCTCTCTCTCTCTCTCTCTCTCTCTCTCATAGATTAATCCGGGATTATTTGTCCAGATTTTGGATTCTCTCTGTAGATCAATCGCGTCTTTTCTCCAAAGACTCATTGATTAAAACAAGGTATCTGCAGAGTCCAACGTATGTGGAACACACTCTCACTCATAGAACTCCCCAAATACAATTTTGTGCTTGCGTGCGTGCGTGCGTGCGTGCATGCGTGCGTGCGTGCGTGCGTGTGTGTGTGTGTGTGTGCGTGCATGCGTGCGTGTGTGTGTCTGTGTGTGTGTGTGTGTGTGCGTGCGTGTGTGTGTGTTTGTTCCCAATGTGACCTTGCCCCTAGCCCTACTGAGATCTAGTTTGCCTGCTTGTGCCCATTGTAATTTTAACATAAAGTATATTGGTATCAAGTTCGAGGTCAACCCATCTATTTCACGAGAAGAAAAAGTACACTGAGCGAGGTATTTCATAGATTTAGTAATAAGGTAATAGCTGCGTGGTAAAGTATCTCTTGCCTTGTAGCCATTAAATCGTTATGCAAACATGTACTCGTGTCTCTTGGGAAAAATAAGGTTATCCGGGTAATTCCTATGACTGGCGTCTGTTTTCTACTTTCATGTGACTCTGTATTTGTCAGAGAGAGAGAGTATTGGGACTCTCCAGGACGGCAAGAATCGATTACATGTTCGTGAACTGGAATAATGCTCGTTATCTTATTATTTTTGCTCCTTTCCGATGCCCGCACGTGCGGAGCTCGTCAAATGACGTGAAATTGCGTGACGTTTTGGAAGACAGGTCCTACTTAACTCCGCGCTGAGTTTGGGGTCACACACAAGTTCTGTCCCACGACAATAAGCCAGGCTTTAAGGTTTTGTTTGTCATAGTGTACGGACGTAACTGAAATATTCAATAAAAATTACGATGTTTTCAAAAGGAAAATGATACGTTTTTATGTGTGTAATGTCAGGTAATACGCGATTAACCGAGTTTTCTGTTAGCTGGATCTCTGTAAAGGTCATTCACGCATTCAACTTCCACGTTTGAGGGGGAAAAAAAAGTTAATTTCTTGAATGTCTCTCTGCTTGTCATTATTTCTTTATGTCTGTCTATCTGTGTGTCTGCTGGTCTGTCTGTCTGTCTGTCTCTCTCTCTCTCTCTCTCTCTCTGTCTTTCTCTTTCTCCTCTTCGTTTCTTTCCCTTCCCCCCTCTCTCTTTGTCTCTCTTCCCCTCCTTCTTTCTCTCTGTTTGTTTTTCTTTGTCTTTCTATTCCTCTCTCTCCCCCCTTCTCTCTCTGTCTCTCTCTCTTTCCTTCTCCTCTCTTCTCCCTCTTTCTCTGCCCTCCTCCCTCTTTCTCTGTCCTCCTCTCTTCTCCCTCTTTCTCTGCATCTTCTCTTCTCTCTCTTTCTCTCCCCCTTTCTCTCTTTCTCTTCTCTCCCTCTCTTTTCCTTCTCCCCTCTCTTTCTCTTCTCTCCCTCTCTTTTCCTTCTCCCCTCTCTACCTCTCTCACCCCTCCCCCATTCTCTCTTCCTGCCCCCCCCTCTCTCCATAACCGCCTCTTGAAGCCCACCTAAGCTACACGGATTAATACGCCACTGACGAAAAGTAATCATGAATGTCTGCAATGGAGAGGTGCTGAAAGTATTCACTCTTACGTCATTCTGACGCCACAAGCAGGTGCCATGACCTCTCTGTTATAGAGTGCCGCCATTAGTACAATACCTGTCGTACATCAATAGACACAACACTTCACGCGGTTATTTGAGGTCTTTATTTTAGGAGGTTTCGCTGCCCTTGGCATTTACACCTCACTTTACTTGTTTTATTATTTCTTGTTCTGGCGGGGGGGGGGGGGGGGGGCGAGATGATATGGATAAATTTTAATCTATTAATTTCAATTTTGCCCGGGCAGCGGCCTTTCGGCCTGCTCTTTACGATTTCCAATTGCCAAGGTATCTTTAAGGTGCGCAACGTGCACACGGGCCCTCCGAATTTTTTCGTCCTTATCCGAGAAGACTAGGTACTCGATCCTACCCCCCAATAGGACCAGGGACTTGAAAATATGAGAAAAATCCAATTTCCAAGAACTACTCGATCCTACCCCCTAATAGGACCAGGGACTTGAAAATATGAGAAAAATCCAATTTCCAAGAACTACTCGATCCTCCCCCTCAATAGGACCAGGGACTTGGAAACACGAGAAAATTCTGCTCTTTTCGATTTCCAACTGATGATGATGATGAATGATGATTTTCTCGTGTTGAAAACACGAGGATGAGGATGAGGATGATGATGATGACGAGGATGGATGATGATGGATGATGATGACGAATATGATGATGATGTTGATGATGGATGATGGTGATGAGGATGAGGATGATGATGATGATGATGATGAATGATGATGATGATGATGAATGATGATGAGGATGATGATGATGATGAATGATGATGAAGATGAGGATGATGATGATGATGATGATGATGATGATGAATGATGATGAGGATGATGATGATGATGATGATGATGATGATGATGATGATGAGGATGAGGATGATGATGATGATGATGATGATGATGATGATGAGGATGATGATGATGATGATGAGGATGAGGATGATGATGATGATGATGATGATGATGATGATGATGATGATGATGATGATGATGATGATGATGATGATGATGAATGATGATGATGATGATGATGATGATGATGATTATGATGATGATGATTTTCTCGTGTTGAAAACACGAGAAAACACTTCACGCGGTCTGCTTCACGGGGCCTTTTATCTTAATTCACCACTGACATGGTCAGAGATTTGCCACTTGGTTACTTGGTGTAACACACCAGAATCTGAATCAGTGCAGCAGTATCAGATTTCCCCAGCACCTCGCTTTTCCATCCCTGGGTGAGATATGCCGACAGCATGCAGAACAGCATCAAACATTGATTACAGAATGTTTACCTGCTGATACCTGCAGGTACAAAATCATCAAGCCACACTCACTCATCTGACTTCAGTTACGGAATTTCTAGATCCATGGGCTACATTTATTTCGTCAAAACATGTCCAGGCATTGAATGTTTGCTGTCTGAGGTATGTATGTCATGTGTGAGAGCATAACCCGCTCGCAGTTCATCGTCTGGCGGCTCTCAGGCTAATCCGAATTCACTTACTGACTTTCTCAATCTGCACTTCCTCCTCATGGGCTGCCAAGGGGCTGCTATTGGGTGGTCACAAATACCTGAGACTTCGGTAAATAAACATCGGGGGTGGAGGGGGTGGGGGGGGAGATGGATGACGGACCAGGAGAGAGATGGACCTTAAGACAACGATCACTAAAGATACCTGTCGGCTCGCTGCTGACCGTGCACTCTTCCTCCCCGCCACACCCCAGACAGCACAAACGGAAGTATGGGATGATGATGATGATGATGACGAGGATGGATGATGATGATGATGATGATGATGATGATGATGATGATGATGAATATGATGATGATGATGATGATGGTGAGGATGATGATGATGATGATGATGATGATGATGATGATGATGATGATGATGAGGATGATGATGATGATGATGATGATGATGATGATGATGATGATGATGAATGACGATGATGATGATGGTGGTGAATGGTGTCATGATCTCATTTTGGGGATCCAGTGGATCCCCAAAATGAGATCATGACAAATAGTGATGATGATGATGATGATGATGAGGATGATAATGAGGGGTGACGGCCTCTGTTAGAGAGAACCCCACGGCGTTTGGCTTTGTTTGGCTCAATTCGGGTTTAGATGTGACGGCAGTCGTGGATTTAGCAAAGAAATGTACAAATCATAAGACAGTACACAGGGCCTTTGTCAAGTTAATACAAGTCTCACGAAATGGACAGCAAAATATCGTAATCATCTCCATAGGTAGCGCAAGTTCTCCCATCCACCTCCTGTTCTTCTTCCAAATATTCAATAGCTGTGACAGCGGGGATGAGGAGTGAAATAATAACTACGGAATGAGATGAGATAGGTGGGGGGGGGGGGGAGAGTTAGTTGAAATACTAGAATGTACTCTTGCAGATATTGGCTAGGATATCCCTGCAGGCCTACAGCAATACATAACCAACATTCTGTTCCGCGGTTCAGAAATGCACGGCTTTGTTTTCATGTAGACAGAAACGGAAAAGGCTACGGAAACGTCCAAAACCCTTCAAGTGTTGAAATAGAACGAATGTTGTCATGTGGATGGAAACCCCAGCTCCGTACAGATTCAAGCACCCTTTTCTTGTGCTACTTCACGCGGGGACAAGGTGGTCTAGAGGCAAGGTGCTCGCCTCCTGTGCGAAGGGTTCCGGGTTAAAAAAACCCGGCCGGTGCAGGCATATTGGAAGTTTGGGATTTTTCTCATATTTTCGTGTCCCTGATCCTGTTGGGGGGTAGGATCGAGTACCTAGTCTTCTCGGATAAGGTCGAAAAAATTCGGCGGGCTCATGTGCACGTTGCGCACGTTAAAGATACCTTGGCAGTTGGAAATCGAAAAGAGCAGGCCGAACAGGCCGCTGCCCGGGCAAAATTAAATAAAATTCATCCCTACCATCCCCTCCCCCCTCGTATCCCCCCCCCTCCCAAAAAAAAAAACGCCGACCGGCGCTGCACTGTGGCGAGGACGTGCCTGCTACAGTTGTAACTGGGTGCAATGATACAAAGGCAAATTTCCCAAATGGGATTAAAGTAGTATACAAATACAAATACAAATATTTGATGGATTTTTGAAGTTTCTGTTTCCCTACACATGGAAATACAGCTTAAAGCAGGGTTTTCATATGTACGGAAACGGAAACCGAAATATCAAGAGCCTTTCAAGTAGTGAAACAGAACGAATGTTTTCATATGCCGTTTCCCCGCACATGGAAACACCCTTTCCTTTCTCTATTTGAATTTTTGCCGTTTTCTTTTCCGTATCATGTGAAATCTCAGCTTAAGCCTGACTGTGTACTTTAACGTTACCAATACCCATCAGAGAAGGTGTAGTCGTGGAGGTATTAGTGACGCCATCTTCCAGTGAGAGGTATCACGCCTGGCCTCCCGCACCGGGTAACATGACGTCATCGTAAGTACCGTGTGTACTCGCTGTTGACCACTCACGCACGGCCGTGAAGTGCACGGAGATCTGGTCATACATTCGGCGCATGTTTATGTGACGCGCATTACGACAATGTTGTGTGAAAGTTGCAACGATCAGCAAAGTTCCGTGTCCGCCAATCAAGGAGAGCCGCTGAAACATTCACGAGTTGCAGCAATCTGTGGGTGTTGTGGGATAATCGTTCTGGAGAACTGAGAGGTCTTTGGGGATGTAGGGAGGCGAGAGGTGGGAGAGAGAGAGAGAGAGGAAGCGGGTCACGGAAAAAGGAGGCGAGAGAATGAAGGTCAGAGAGACAGAGAGTAAGTAAAGAGAGTGAGAGAGAGAGAGAGAGAGAGAAAGAAAGAAATGCCCATAAAGAGACGGGACAGAGGGAGAGAAAGTAAGAGAGGCAAAGACGGACACATACAGAGATAGTGAGAGAAAGACACCATGCCAGAAAGAGAGAGAAAGAGATGGTGAAGTGGATGCTGTAGGAGATTGCCGAAACTGAAGTGGGGTAGACCAGGCAAGCAGAGGTTTGTATTCTGTATAATGACAGTTTACACAGCAAGTGGGCAGTGCACCACAGTCTTGTTAAGCCATTGCCTGTCCATCTATCTATCTATCTATCTATCTATCTATCTATCTATCTATCTATCTATCTATCTATCTATCTATCTATCTATCTATCTATCTATCTACCTATCTATCTATCTATCTATATATCTATCTATCTGTCTGTCTGTCTGTCTGTCTGTCTGTCTGTCTATCTATCTATCTATCTATCCATCTATCTATCTATCTATCTATCTATCTATCTATCTATCTATCACGAATCTATCTATCTATCTATCTATCTATCTATCTATCTATCTATCTATCTATCTATCTATCTATCTATCTATCACGAATCTATCTATCTATCTATCTATCTGTCTATCTGTCTATCTATCTATCTATCTATCTATCTGTCTATCTATCTGTCTGTCTATCTATCTATCTATCTATCTATCTATCTATCTATCTATCTATCTATCTATCACGAATCTATCTATCTATCTATCTATCTGTCTATCTGTCTATCTATCTATCTATCTATCTATCTATCTATCTGTCTATCTATCTGTCTATCTATCTATCTATCTATCTATCTATCTATCTATCTATCTATCTATCTATCTATCTATCTATCCAAAGCTCACCCCCTCCTGCTTTCATTTCCCTATCAGCCCGAAATTCAAAATCTCCATTTTCATTTCCTCTAACGGCGGAGGGGTCGGTGGAGGGGGAGGTGGGGGAGAGAGGAGGGGGAGAGGAGAGAAAGAGACAAGGTATCAAATGAATCAAATGAAGATGTAAGCTGCAGATAGAGACTTTTGGTAGGACACTGGCTGACAAATCAATAGCGTGAGGACTGGAGATGTCTCTGACAGAGCCTCCAACACTTTCTGTGACTCGCTGTCACTTTGTATCTCCTTCAACTTTGTCTTTCTTTCTTTCTTTCTCTCTTTCTTTCTTCCCTTCTTTCTTTTTCTCTCTTTCTTTCTTTCCTGATCTCTTTCTTTCATTTTTTCTTTCTTTCTTTCCTTGTCTGTTTCTTTGCGTCTTTCTTTCTTTCCTGCTTTTTTCTTTCTTTCTTTCTCTTTTTCTTTCATTGTTTATCGATATCCTGATACTGTATCCGTTTGCTGCAGCTGTTGACCGTGGATTTGTACACAAGTGTGTTTGAGTGTGAGTGTGTCCGTGTATGTACATGTGGTGGCTGTTTAGTGTGAAATGGCGTTTGTGTTTGTATGTAGCGTGTACGTGTAGGTGTGTGGGTGTGTGTGTGCGGGTGGGTGTGGGTGTATGTGTGTGTGGGTGTATGTGTGTGGGTGGGGGTGGGTGTATGTGTGTGTATGGGTGTGGGTGTATGTGTGTGGGTGGGGGTGGGTGTATGTGTGGGTGTGGGTGTATGTGTGTGGGTGGGGTGGGTGTATATGTGGGTGGGTGTATATGTGGGTGGGTGTGCGTGTGGGTGTATGTGTGGGTGTGGTGTGGGTAAGTGTGTGTGGGTGTGGGTGTATGTGGGTGGGTGGGGGTGGGTGTATGTGTGTGTGGGTGTGGGTGTATGTGGGTGGGTGGGGGTGGGTGTATGTGTGGGTGGGTGTGCGTGTGGGTGTATGTGTGGGTGTGGTGTGTGTAAGTGTGTGTGGGTGTATGTGGGTGTAGGTTCGGGTGTGGTGTGGGTAAGTGTGTGTGGGTGTGTGTGGGTGTATGTGTGTGGGTGGTGTGGGTGGGTGTGGGTGGGTGTGGGTGAGTGGTGTGGGTGTGTGGGTGGGTGTGTGTGTGTGTGTGTGCAGACCCATCGCGACTATTCGAGTTGTAGCTGGGGTGAGAGTATAAATCGAAGAGAAATAGAATGAAAGGAGGAAGAGGCGAGGATGAAAATAGAGAGACAGACAAACAGTCATGACTCTTAGTCAAAACAAACATTTCTGATGTCCACTGGATAGAGAGAACGCCGGACCAGGAAGACACAATTAAACAAGAAAGGAGTGAAAGAAGGCTGAAAACTTGAGGAAAACAAGAGATTTAGTGAGTCCCAGGCAGAATGCAGGAGGGAGAGGGAGCGAGTGTTAACTCAATCAGAGTCAAAGAAATAGTTTTTCTCTTTTTATGTTTGTCGGCCGGAAGAAGATTCCACTTTCAAGGACTGAACATTTGCTTTTATTTCAGACTGCTCATTGTTGAAAGGTAACTTCCAGTTTTCCTAATACCTGTTCATCACCTATACCGACTTTTGTGCACTTTTGTTGCAAATACCCATATTTTTTTTTGTCCCACAATGTGAGAGATTCAAAGGTGGGAGGTCGAAATTGGAATCACCATGATTAGCTAGGATGTAATCAGAGAAGGTTCGATTCGATTCTGAATACTTCGGGTATCTTTAAGTTCACGTTGATTCTCATGGGGATCGAACGGACATTAAGAGTATCGACTCAGGTATGATTATGTGAAAATTACATTCTTGGGTGTATTCGTGTCTTGTTTGATGTCTTCTGCCCGCCAAATGTTTGATGTTTTGATCCTCAGTTCCCGTGCAACCATCCCATACAAATTTCATCTCACGCCGCCTTTTATCTACCGCGATCCGTCGTTTGAAGTAACATTAGCAAATCCTTGATAGGGTGTAATTATCGCAGCCTCCCTCCCTCCCTCCCTCGCCTCCATACTCAGCCCGATACAACTTAAGACCACTATAATTCCTCCATTCCTCCTCTCTCAGCGGACAAGCTGGTCCACAGGCAAAGTGCTCACCTCTCGTGCTCGCCTCTCGTGCCGAAGGTACGGGTTCGATTGTCCATTGATGCAGACATGTTGGAATTTTTGGGGGGAAATTCTTGTCCATGATCCTATGGTAAGTAGGATCGAACACCTAGTCTTCCAGGATAAGGACGAAAAACTGGGAAGGTCCGTGTGCACGTTGCACACGTTAAAGATACCTCGGCCGTTGGAAATCAAGACGAGCAGGCCGAACAAGGCCGCTGCCAGGGCAAAATTTGAAGAAAAAAAAATCCCTACCACGAAAACACACAAAAAACATAGACGAGAAAAATAAAATAAAAACAAAATCAAGCAAATTGAGTTGTAAAAGCCCAGAGCAGTGAAGGTCTTAATACCAATTCCTTGACTCTGAGCTAGTTTTCTTGCCAGGACTGCAATCTTGATCCCAGCCAGTCCCAAGGTTAGATCACTATGTTAAGCTCTTAGGAAGTTTAAGTCTGAGTTTGAGTTTAAAGAAAGCATGACGACATAATGACGGTCACATTGTGCCAGGAAAAAACAGCAGGATAGACAGAATGTATAGCAGAAAGACAGGACAGAAGGAGAACCTACCAGAAGTGGTCCCCACCAATCACCCGCTTTGTGGAAGTATAAAACAATCAGAAGACGTGCCAAGGTAATGATTGGAAATTATTTCTATGTAAGATTATATAATTATATTACTTTGAGTGTTCTTCGCATCCAAAACGTATGAGGCTTAAAAGAATTAATCAGTTAATTTTAATGTTTAATTTGGAGTTCCGGAGTTAGGAAAACATCTAGGCTGAACTTAAATATGTCGGCCTATTATTATTTATTCGTTTTTTTTGTTGTTGTTTTTTTTTGTCTCCTTACAACTTATGTGTTTTCTGTCTACATACCAAAACGTTCCAATGTTCCAGTTTTAACCTTGAACTCCCCCCCCCCTCCCAGTCCCCAACCAGACATTCAGCTGCACAGTTAGCCTAGGGCCGCACTACCGACCGATTTTTGACTGGCCGACTGATTTGACGGTGACGTCACCAAAATGAGTTTCAATGAAAATCCAGCTCATTGGCCGGTGCACGAGATCTCATGGAAACTCACGCTATTTGCGTCACCATCCATCAAATGGGTGAATCACACCCAGGTTAGTGCCACGCCGGGCCCCTGGGGTGACGGCAGCGACTGACAGTCCACATGGTCTCTGCCAGTGTCAACAACTCGCTACGTCAGCTAAATAAATCTGGGTGGACGGGGGGAGGGAGGGGAGAGGAGCATCACCACACAACAGTCCAAAATCCTACTGTAAAAAATCTTGTTTAAACATCTCCTACAGGCCGTACCATGTTATAGAGATTGGTACATTTCTATTTTCTGAGTCTGAGTTTGGAGAGAGCACATGGGCACGGTAACGGTGACATTGTGCCAGGAAGAAGTAAGACGCACAGACAGAATACAACAGAACCATAGGACAAAGAAGAGGCTACTAGAAGCTTCCATCCACCACCTGCCTATATATTCTGGTGATATCACTGGTCAGCTGAAGACAGAAGAATCTACTCTAGGCTGCTCCACTCTGACAGTGTCCGTAATGGCGTCAATAGACCCTTTTCACTTCCGCGTTACGGTTGTTTGCGGGGAGCCGCACGGCTTCGAAAAGCACCGTTGGTAGGACAAAAACCTCCACTTGCCTAACTGATGGCATCTGAATATGTGCACAGTCTAAGCAAAGATGCATTTTTGGGCCAGAACCAGCACGTAACGGGTTTGTACAGTTGGCTGCCCAACAAGAGGATGGCATCGTTCCACTGTTGTCCACCGCTTCCGCCCTACTAGTGGGGCATGCCGCCATTTTGTTTGCAAATCACGTGATATTGAGGACACTAAATGAAAAGGGTCCATAGACAGTAAACAATTTCTGTATCATTTCCCGCTGTGAACTACCTCAGTTATCATCCTTGTTTCATGGCCTGACGTTTTTGCAAATATTACATTTCATGATCTTTCTCTGATCTGCAGGTCTCTGGGGACACAACACGTTTTGCTGAATAAACAGTTTGTAAGTTTGGGAGGTTGCAGAATGCAGTCGAGATGGAGACAAGAGAAGCAAATGTCAGAAGAAGTCGTGGAATATCCGAATTTTGCTTTTTATTTGGAAACCGAACTGAACTGAACAGGTAGGGCGGAATGCTTGGCAGTGATCATCATCGTTATAGTTGTTGTTGTTGTTGTTGTTGTTGTTGTTGTTGATGATGATGATGATGATGTTGTTGTTGATGTTGTTTGTCGCTGCATCTATGCCTTGAACCGTACCCCCCACCCCGTCTCCCTCTATTCCAACCCTCAGCGACACGGACGTCACCCGTCACCACCAAGAATGCTTGACCTTTCCACACAGACCGGATAGATATCCAATCTGACACAACGCTATCGTGAGCACCTCCATCCACATCTCCCGCCAGTACTACAGTTGTAATAACCCGCCACTTGAGATGACACGAGCAAAATAGAAAACCGGGTGTGGTCTAGACCGGAGAGAGGGGGTGGAGAGGAGCTTCAACCTTCTCTTCCTCCTTTCTGAATGAGCTTTAAAAGGAAACGTAATAATAGTTCACAACAACACTCAACCCAATGCCAGGAAAACTATTTAGGGTGTCAATTTATTGTTTTGTCCGTATTTTCTACCGGATCTCTCCACCATAACCCCTTACAGGGTTGACGCCAGTAAGCCAAAGGGATACAAAACGTGTACGACAGAATTATGTACCGATGCCTGTCGAGCCTCCACTGTTTCACATTCCTTTCTCACGAATTCGTGGTGATCTTTTACCTTTACTACAAAGTATTTGTTCCGGGGCAAAAATCCAATATGGAGAAACAAATACTTCGTTACACCGGCAATGAGCAAGAATTTGGGAGTGACAATTCATGCCTTCTCGAACTCCCGTGTGGTCAGAGATTTTCCTATCTTGATCTGGACCTTCCACAGCTCCTAAAGACCCCCAGAAGTCCCCGATCCCTTGACACAAAATGGCACGACAGTTACGCCGTCTCCAGCAATAATCCCAAGCTATGTTACAATTTCTGGCATGAATATTACATGCCGGGCCACATAACAGCACAGATAACATGCCATCACGGAGCTGTCCTCGGGGTGTCGCACACATCAATGATTCAAGCATTTTCTCCAGCTATTCTGAACACGGTGTATGAATCAGGGATCACAATTTCTCATTGAAGCTTTTCTGTGTTAGTGAACATTTTAAGATCTGGATCAATGAAGACGTCACTGAAGTCGTTTAAGTTTTGTGTATGATCCAGCGATGTTTGGCATGCATTGTAAAGACGTAATCTAAGTTGGTGAAACTGAAAATTTAAGTTTAGCTTTTATTAACTGAATTCCTCCTCCTCCTCCCCCCCCCCCCTCCAAAAAAAAAAAAAACTTCCACTTTAACGGCTTTTGTTGTTTTTCGCGTATTTGTGGCTGTCGTTGGAGTATTTGTGGCTGTCGTTGTAGTATTTGTGGCTGTCGTTGGAGTATTTGTGGCTGTCGTTGGAGTATTTGTGGCTGTCGTTGGAGTATTTGTGGCTGTCGTTGGAGTATTTGTGGCTGTCGTTGGAGTATTTGTGGCTGTCGTTGGATTATTTGCTGTAGGTGTTGTCCTCATTATGGTTGTCGTTGTTGTTTCTGCACCAGTGTCAACATGCGTGATCGGATATTTCATTAATTTGCACGAAAGACAGTACTAAATGTTGTGCTCGTACAGCAACGCGACATTATTCCCACTGGCTAAATTTCACCTGCCGGACATGGTGAATGACAGGACACGGTAACACACACACGTACAAACAAGTAAACATACATTCTGTTTCTGTTTCTGGATCCTTTCATTCTTTCCGGAGTCTTGGCGGCACTGCACTAGTGAGTGTTTGCATCCGCTGTCTCCACGGCCGAGGGGCAAGAGCCTGGGTTGTGGCAAAGTTTTCCCTTGTCCATTCAGTAATATTGTCTGTCCATTTCTTTCTTTGTCTGCTCCGTCTCCTAGTACCCTGAACTTTCCACTGAGGGATGGTCTTTCATTATCAAACGTACATACAGGCATACCAAGATACAAACACACACCAGAGCGTAAGACCGACCAAAAGAACGCCAATCTACGTTCGCACAAAAACTTAAAATATTCCAGCTCCCTTGGGTAGTTTTTTTTTCGCCATCTCAGTAATCGAAATCGCATTTCTATCAACGTGCACAAAATTCCCTCGAGTATTGAATTTTAAAACTCAGCTGATGTAGAAAATTTGCCGAAGAGTTTCAGCCAAACCAAGCTATCTGGATGAAACAGTTTCTGGTCTGTACGTCAGTAAAGTTATCTCATCCATTAGAGGTTTGCAAATCATTAAAACTTCCTCAATTTGACATTTCCTCCTGCTGATTAGCATGGGTTGTATGTTATTAATGATTCAGATGTTAACATTTGGAAAATGCCTGCGATGGTCTTTCTAAATAGCAATAAAGTTTATGCGTGACAGAATTAGATTTTTTTTTCTTTGTGTACGGGCTCGCGATGTGGGGGTTTGATGTGATCTCGTAAATATAAAGAGAACGTAAAGGTGCGAGGAGAAGACGTGCAAAGTCATACATGTACAGTAAAGCGGTGGGCGCTGATGTTTACAAGGTTTGGGTCTGAGGAACAGAACTCTCGTCAAACAAGTCGTTCCTTTAGAATGACAAGGGTCTATCCCACCTCTTGGCTGAATTGAGTTACACACTACACACAACTTCTATGGACCTTCTCCACAGTGTGCCAAAGTGTCAAGCAGATTCGATGTGTAATTTGTAAGTATTACTAAATAGAAAAAATTCTTTGCTCTAAAAGCTGTGATCACATGAAACTTCAATCCTGGATTTCTCAAAAGTTGACGGAAGGGAGTTAAGAATCTTGTCATTCTAAAGGGACAAAGTGTTACGGCCCTTGTCTTCCTTGGGGAGGGAAGAACGGGGAGGGGGGAGGGGTATGTCCAGATCATGTCTGGGTCTTGCTCGGTGGTCATTTGAGTAATAGTTACAACGGAACCTCTGAATCCTGGCCACAGCCATTTATGAATAAGAAGAAAAATCGGACTTCGCAAGTCCGTCAGACAATGCTGTGTCTGAGGTCCTCAGTGTGTTTACTGCTAGAGAAAATGTCATGGAAGAGAGTAAAAGAATAGAAATGATAATAATTTCTGAAAAAAAAAAGAATAGATAATGACACCGCACCGCTACCTCTTCCTTTCCTTCCTCGCCCACTCTGCCAAGATGTCCAATTGAAGTCCCTCAGCTAGTCCTAATAATAGAACATCCCTAACCACCATGCAGCCTCAGAATTATGACAGCTCACGACAGTCACTCAAAGGAAAGGGCGGGGCTTGAAGAGCCTGGAATGACAGGTAAGAAAGGGCGATAGCTCTGTAATTACAGGCCACAAACGAGAAATGTCAGGCTGGAAAAGAGCTGCTTCAGACCCAGGGTAGATAAATACCCAGCAAATGTGAGCAATTTTCACAAATCCGACATAAGTCTTTTATTTGCCTCAATAAATGAGGACAAGAAAAAAAATAATTAATGCTGCGAGAAAAAGAAAACGACATTGATTTACGGGAGACAAATGACCAGGTATGACCCTACTCGCTGCTTAACCTGGCCATGTTTTGTTGTTCGTTTAAACATGAAAGTGAATTTTTTTCTAACTTTGGCATCCAAACGCTCAGACATTAGTGACAAGAGATTTGTCATTATTTCTAGACTACAAGGTTGGCCAATGAAGATATGCCACGTCACTCTTGTTTCTGTTTTAGACTGTATTGTCCAGAAGTATTGACTACGACATTTTTAAACAACAATTGGTCTGTTTCATTAACGTCACGGAAATTGAGATTGGCATACAATGCACCGCTTGCTGCTATTTTGAAACTTCGAAGGAGCAAAAGTTCTGTTGCGCCCTACAAATTAACTCATTAACGAATTGTCCAAACTAGCTTTTGTGTCGTACATAGAGATGATGATCAGCTGGGCAAAACAAAACTGTCGATCATACTTTTAACTTTTCCGTTCTGATCGACGAAAAATGCATCTCGTTCTTTTTAGCAGCTCAAAAATTTGGTAAATAGAAATTAGTTTCAAAATTTTAAAATTTAAATTTAAATTAAAGATTGGATTTTGTCCAAAATGGATGCGAGCACGTGGTTTATTGTCAGAAATGAAGGCAGTGGACAAAGTTTCATCACTTTTAATCCCATAGTTTTAGATGCTGACACGTTTCACCCTCTAGTTTCTTTACAGAATGATGGCGTTGTTCACAGAATACTTTTCTCGTACACGGGAGAGGGAGTCAACAATTTACAAAGTCAAGATACTTCAATGTAACTATTACTGACTATAATTATTAAAAAAAACATCAGTGACAATAGGCCCATTGCGGATATCGGCCATTTTAGTTGTCAGGACCGACGCTTTACCATGGCAATGGTAGCAATGATTTTGATTCGTTAGCTGATTTGCACTGTGAGCACTTGAGGCGTCGCGAACCAATCGGCGGCGAGCTAAGAAAAAAAGTTCACTACAGTAAACAATGACACGTGTATTCATGCACATGGGAGACGTTCGGTCAATTCTTTCACTTCCTTTCTCTTGTTTACACGGATGGTAGGGAATCTGACAGCTTGGATCCATCCTTTCCACCCATGTTATAACAGTCAACTGGAATGCAACCATGCTTTGACGTATTTACATCGGCCAATGCTTGAACTTTCCTCCTGGACCTGTTTGGTCAATCATGCACGATCACGTCCCATCGACAAAACAACTTAAGTGACTTGCACTGGTTGGCATTTTAAGACGACCAATTTTATTTCCCAACGCTTCTGTGAACAGTAACCCTAATTTACATTTGGTTTTTTTCCCCGAGTTAAAACAGAGCCAAATCTTATGTCGACATTTCGGGCTGCATTTCCATTTTAAATGTTTGGACAGGGAAAGTTCCCGATATCTGTAGTTAAAAATGGCAATTCTTGGCCAGACTTGGAATGGGGACAGAATTGATGTTGGAGGTTTTAAACGCCAGGAAGACTTTAAGCCAGAGAGATCTAACAGTTTTGGACACAGATCAGTTTAGCAGAGAAGCGTCTGGAAGCTGGCAGTTGTACAAAGATGAAAATTAAGACTTTCTATTTCCCTGTGAATCCTCGTAGATTTGGTTTCTGAGTTGGATGGCCGTTATGTCCTGCCGCACTGGTACACACTGAACTCCACCTCCTCTCCCATTCCTTTTCTTTTCCACAAGAGAAGAAAAAGAAACGTATAATGAAACACAGATGAGACCCCAGCCCTTTCCAGCCAAGAATAAAGTGCTAAATGCTGGCGTTTTCTCTGTAGAATGTGACCATGCGGGACAGACTTAGTTGTATTAACTGTTGTATGTTGGCAGTGCCGTTGTATGTTAAACATCAATGTCTTTGGAGGAAATTGACTAAGTGAGGGGGACAGAAAGTGAAACGATTGTCAGAAACTGGCACAGTGTACATGGGGCAAAACATCATTAGAGAACAGTTTTAGAATCATCCCAGCAAGTTAAGTTCCGGAATTCTCATGCGCACACAGGAATCTTTCTAGGTCCGGCTGATTACGACATGGTGCTGACATCGGTTTGATGTAGGAAACATGCCCCTATGGTAATCCTACCAATTCAAAGAAATCTAGGTCTGAATGACGTAGGTATGCTAGTTGGAATTGTATTTTAGATGAATTTTGCAGCTTGTGAAAACCGTTTTGGCGCTGACTATTTGTCTTAGACAAATAGAGAATAACCTTTTGATAGTGGGTGAGTTGTTGTGGTTGTTGTTTTTTTCCAATATTCTGGCAAAGCTTGGATATCGCCACCTGGAACTAATCACGTGACCCCGACAGGACGAGCAAATCACATTGGATACACCAGAAACCTCCAGAATTCACTTACGCAAGTCACAAATATTTGAGATTTTCTTTCAAGACATTTTTGGTGGAAGTTCACAGAGGGGGAACTGAAGATTGTAGAAAAACATGATCCGAGGGCTGGTTTTATAACGACCTTGACCTGCATGAGAGATAATTGGCTCTGCTCGTCAGTGAAGTCATTTGCACTAATGTCTTCACAATCTTGCATCTAGAACATTTACATAATAGCATCAGCCGGGGGGGGGGGCAGCGGCAGCTGAGAGCCAGGGGTGGGGGGGGGGTGGGGGGGGCTGATCAATGTGTGTGGCCTGTCTTTGGATTTTGTTCTTGAATATCAATTGGCTTAGCGTAGGACACATACAGGTTGATGGAGAGAGACAGACAGACAGACAGACAGACGGACAGGAAGATAGGCTAAAAAGGTAAAGACAACAGATAGACAGACAGACAGATAAACTGACAGATGGGTGGACTGGCGGACAGACTGGCAGGCAGACGGACGAACAGACAGGCAAACATAAATAGACAGACCAAAAAACAGACTGATAGCTAGATAGATAGACAAACAGAGGCAGGCAGACAGACTGGTAGGTAGAAAGACAGACAGACAGTGTCAAGAGCAGATTTAATTCATAAGAGTAAATTTTTGCGAGAGCAGTAAGTAATTTTTAGAAACGTAATTATTGTACGAGCCAGCATAACTTGGCCTTGAGCTGGTCTCGTAAACAATGTGTTTTGAACAGTTTTTTCCCTGATAGATAGACAGAAGGTGGGGAAGGATAGAGGGACAGCGTAGGTGTGCATGACTGAGCACTTGTTGTATCTCGTGTTTTGAACTAGGGGTAGTAAAGAGGGAAGGGGTGAGTAGGAATTAAATGTTATTGAGACGTCTGTTGACGTACAGAAAAACCGTGATCCAGAGTAAAAGCTCGGGGTTTTGAACATGTTAAGAATTTATTGCTATAAAATTTATATTATATTGTATTGAAGTAATTCGACCTTTGATGTCGACCCAAGGTCGTTGCGTAGGGCTGTTACTTAAAATAACTCAGTTCGGCAGCTGAGCTAGAAGTGGTTGCACCAATCACAATCCAGGAATTAGACGGTAAGCTGCAGATGCAGTCCAGTATTTAAGGCCATACAGAACTTAGTTCTGGGCCACATGTAGAAAATCCATTTACGAGGTGGACGGCGATAGTTCTCAGCCAGATGAGAGACATAGAGACGCAGTTGAGCAGTCCATTGTGAGGGGCCTGATTTAAAGCTCCAGAGCCTAAGCTACTTGGTTTGATATAAACCCACAGCGTTTACATCCAGCGCTCTCACTCCCAGTGAGGGCCGCATGGTGAGAGTCTATACTAATTTGTAATGATGAAAGTGAACCGTTCTACTTACTTTTGAAGACAGTTTCAGAGCTACCGCCAGACAACGCATGGTTGTACAAGCATTCTCCATGGCGTGTCTAGAGGAAATGTCCACATCATAACATGTCTCATTGAATTAATAGAATTTAAACTGTTATATCCGTCGCCACGTGCGCGGATTCTATTTGCCATATAACTCATATGACCTGCAAGTAGTTAGATTGAATTCGTTAGTCTTTATAAAAGCTGTAGTTCCATTAGTTAGATTCAGTTGCCTTTGAATTGATATATATATTTATAATTATATTTGTTACATTAATTCCTGTAATTAAACTGCCCTACAGTTCTGCTAAAATTGAAAGCAATTGATTTATTTAGTTTTTAGAGTGCAAGTATTTATTTTTGTGTGTTCGTCGATTGTGGGAGCGGACCTCGAAAGAGTGTCAGTCGAAATATCCCCATGTAACCCACATCGCGACACTGGAGGGGACACTACACACCATTGTTTAGTTTATAGTTTATTTAGATTAGAGTATATCGTTTTTCTCTTTGATTAACTTTTGTCTTTTTTTCAGTTTCAGTGCTCACGTGGTCTTCACGTTGAGCTACTTTAATTACTTCATTGTATTTAGTTTTGTATACTGCTTTCTTTCATTATTTGTTCCACATATTTCCGGCTCTCCCATTGACCCGAGGATCGAGGCCAAGGAGACGTCAACATAACTGAACGGTGAAAGACAAAAAAGACTGACTGTGGTGTACGCAAGGGCTAAAGGAATCTCCACCAGTTCCTTGAGTTAAGTGATTCCATCCTTAATATCGTCTGCGTTAAGGAGTTGAGTGTTCCTCCTTCTGTTTTACAGGCTCATTTTACTTTTTCTCTGTGTTTAGGAACCCACGGGCGGTGGCGAGGGCGTTCTTACGTGTGCGTGTCCTCTGTGCCAAAGTGGTGGCTTGGTCGCCGATTTTGCCGTTTCGACGACAACGTCTGCGGTCTCGCAACAACCAGTGGTGATTAAAACAGTGAGGATTCGCATTCGTGAGAATAGACTTTGATAGGGATCTGTACACTTTGTTTAGATTGTAGCGTTTCTATCTTCCTCGTTGTTTTAGGAAGACGTCTCTCTTGTCCTCTTCTTAATCCTATCTGTAAATATGTTCAGACTGTAGAGTTTGTTATTGTCCGTCTTTTCTTGTTAGTCTAGCGTCGAGTTTCGTGTTTTTTTTTTTTATTACACCTTACGTACATTGTAATTATACATTCCTTTTCTTAAATATATTGCCTGTGTGAATCATGCGTCAATGTTGACGCATTGATTATATTCTCTGGTTGTTGTGACGAGTAAGGCTCATAGGCCGGAAGTTAAATATATTGTTGGGAATACAGATTCCCCATTCAAGCGCAGTTGTGCACCTGCCTTGAATCTACAGTAACTAAGTACTGAAATAGTAGTTCTTAAAAAGAACTTCAGGTAATAGAATTTACCTCGGAATTTAAAATATACGATAGCTATATAAAGATAGCTGTAATTTTAATCAACGAAATAAAATTGTCGTTGATTTATACGTCATAAACATTAGTTACGCAGTGATAACAGTAAGGACACTGCAAGTTGTATAACGAAGGAACAGTGTTGGTAATTCGTCGTTCTTAGTAGCGGCCACCCGACGAGGTCAATTGGCCTCAGGGATAATTGATAATTTCAGGTTAATAATTAAGATTGTTATTTTAATCGGATAATCGTAAAGAATACAGTGCTAACATATTTCACTGTACGCAGGTTATCGCGTGAAGGATCCGGATACCTGACCTTTATCAATACTAGATCTCATATAGAGACCTATTCGGAGTCTTAACCATAATGACTGATTACTCTGCCTATATTAACGCGGCGAAGCTGTTGGGCGTCCCCGATGATCAGCTACCCGCTTGGTGCGAAAGGAAACAAAAGGAAGACCAAGAGCTGGCTCGAGAGGAGCGCGCCGCAGAACGAGCCGAGAAGGCCGAGGAACGCGAACGAGAAAGAGAAAAAGAACGACACGAAAGAGAAAAAGCAGAACGAGAAAGAGAAAAAGCAGAACGAGAAAGAGAAAAAGAAGAACGAGAAAGAGAAAAAGAACGACACGAAAGAGAAAAAGAAGAAGGAGAAAGAGAAAAAGAAGAACGAGAAAGAGAAAAAGAAGAAGGAGAAAGAGAAAAAGAACGACACGAAAGAGAAAAAGAAGAAGGAGAAAGAGAAAAAGAAGAACGAGAAAGAGAAAAAGAAGAACGAGAAAGAGAAAAAGAAGAAGGAGAAAGAGCTGAGAACGCGGCTCAAAGAGAGCATGAAATTTTTCTAAAGAAACTAGAATTGCAGGCCATCCAGCCCACCGCGGCTCCTCTAGCATCCGCGAATAATGTTAAAACTAAGCCGAAGCTACCGACCTACAATGATAAGATCGACCACATCGATTCTTACATCCATCGCTTTGAGCTCCACGCTGTAGCCGCCGGTTGGGACCGCACGGAATGGACTTCGTGCCTTGCAAATTTATTGACTGGTCGTGCGCTTGAGGTATTTCATGGCCTCAATATTGAAGATTCTAAAAACTATGATGTCCTTAAAAAGGCTCTTCTCAAAAGATTTCAACATACAGAGGACGGGTTTCACCAACGATTCCGGACGTGTAAACCGGACCCATCCGAAAACTTCTCTACGTACGTTGATCGATTAAAGCACTACCTCGACCGCTGGATTCAGTTAGCCGGCATCGCTGACGGTAGCTTTCAAGGGCTGTACGAGCTAATATTAAAGGACCAAATTTATAACGCGTGTCACCCTGGTCTGGTGTCCCACCTTAAAGAGTGGGCACCGAAAACATTAATAGAAACCACGTCGTTGGCGGAGCAGTACGCTTCTGCCCATCCCAATCGTTCGCTGACGAAACCAAAAACAAGCGAACCCTTTTATGCCGGAGTCAGTGGTGCTCCACCTGCGGGAAGTAGAAATTCCCGTCCTACTAATCGCCAGACACCGTCTCCGAGGGCATACTCCCAACCGCCACCGAATCGATCGCGCGGTTTTCCGCGACGTGCTGGACCATCCACTGGACCACAAGCGCAAAATTTTTCTGGTCCACCGCGACGGGATAATTACAAGGGCTTCCAGTATCAAGACCCACCATGCCCACCTCCTTGGGCATATTTTACTACTCCATATAACGCGCCTCCAATGCCACCCCAACGTAACGTGAATATTATCAGGTGCTATCGGTGCAATAGACCTGGGCATATATCAAAGGATTGTAAAGTAAAATTCGAGGCTGCGAATGCTTGCACTGTCGTAGTTCCGGCTGCACAGAATGTCAGCCCCGTCGAACTCACGTCGCCCATGACGGGCGCCGTCCCGGTGATGTCGGCCCTTCATCAGCACGGGTCATTGACATTATATAAAGGTCATGTAAATGCCATACCCGCGTCCGTGTTACGGGATACAGGATGCACCACCATAGGTGTCCGGGAGTCTTTGGTTCGACCGACCCAACTTATTGAACAACAGGCAACATGTATTACTTTTGGGGGCTCCGTCGAGCGTTTCCGACTCGCGGAGGTCTACGTCGCCACGCCATTTATTACCGGTGTCGTAACGGCGTGTGTTTTACCGAATCCGGTTGCCGATTTAATAATTGGTAACTTACCACAGGTGAACGATACACCTGACGGCGACTTGAACATCTGGACAGAAGAAGTTGCGTGTGTAATCACCCGACAACAGTCAAAGCGTCCACCGGATAGTAATTTAGCGACCCCCGTTTTTGATTTCAATGTCACGCCTTCCATTTTTTACAGAGAACAACAAAACGACTCTTCACTTCAACCGCTGTTTGCGAGGGTTCAACCTCAGAATGGAAATGCCTCTCCATTCCTTATTAAGAATAAATTACTTTATAGAAATTTCAGAAATAAACGCGACGCCGTCGAACAGCTGGTAGTTCCTAAGTCGTTCCGTCGTGATATTTTGCGTCTCGCGCACGACACTTCCTTTTCAGGCCACCAAGGTTCAGCCAGAACCAAGTCACGAATATTGGCACATTTTTTTTGGCCTGGAGTATACGCGGACGTCAACCGTTTTGTGGCGCGCTGCGATGTGTGTCAAAAACGTACACCCAAAGGTAAGGCATCGCGCGCGCCCCTACAGGAAATGCCTCCAGTCTCAATCCCATTTCAGCGGGTCGCGATTGACTTGGTGGGCCCTCTTACTAAATCAGATAGGGGCCACCGTTTTATTCTTTCGGTCATCGACTACGCGACGCGCTGGCCTGAGGCTATTCCCTTGAAAGACATTACGGCTGACCATATCGCTGAAGCGCTTATGACTATTTTCTCGCGAGTCGGATTTCCCGGCGAGATTCTTTCCGACAGAGGTCCACAATTCACCTCTGAACTATACAAAAAGGTGCTGGAGTTAGCGGGCATTAGGCAGAAATTAACGTCCCCCTATCATCCGCAATCAAACGGTTGTTGCGAGCGGTGGAACGCGAGCATGAAGGCAATGTTAGCCCGCGTATCTGCCGATAGACCAGGAGACTGGGACCGTCAGCTCCCCGCTATTCTTTTCGCCTATAGGGAACTCCCGCACGCGTCCACGGGTTTCTCCCCATTTGAACTATTATACGGACGTAAACCACGTGGCCCGATGGCCATTCTTAGTCAATTGTTCACCGGTTCGGAAACCGATGATTATGATACGCGCTCCGCGTATCAATATGTTGTCGATCTCCGACAACGAATTATTAATGCATGCAAAACCGCTCTGCAATTTGCATGCGCTAGAGCGAGTTCTTCAAAATTTTATCGCGATCAGGGCGCCCAAATGCGCGCCTTAACCGTCGGAGATCTGACACTTGTACTTTTGCCTCAAACGCAAAATAAACTCCTTCTAACGTGGAAGGGACCATATAGAGTCCAAAAGAGACTCTCCAGTCAATTACTTGATAGACATCCGCGGGCAGCAAAAAGTATTCCATATTAATATGCTCAAAAAGTACCTGCCTAGCGATGATCGTCGTCGAGGCGACTCCGTTCATGTCATCGCAAGGGCCAACGCGGCTTTAGTTACTGTCGACGACGAGGACCCGTTAAGTATCGACAGATCCTTGCCCATATTACAAGCCTCCGAGAGCATCAGTGATATTAATATCAGTGATGAGCTTACGCCGTCTCAAAAACAGGACCTTACGGACCTGCTCCAAGAATTTGCGACAGTGTTCACTGACCTGCCCGGTTGTACGTTTTTAGTCCAACATGTAATCCGTCTCCAGACAGACGTGCCTGTTTTTGTAAAACCGTACCCGTACCCGCTGCACGCTCACGAAACAATAATCACCGAGGTACGTGCAATGTTACAATTAGGCGTAATAGAGCGGTCTACAAGCCCTTATTGCTCGCCCATTGTGTTAGTCAAGAAGAAAGACGATACCGTGCGCTTCTGCATTGACTATAGAAAGCTCAATGCTATTACCATCTATGATGCGGAACCCATTCCCAATCAGGAGGACCTTTTCGCGCGGTTATCTAACGCCACTATCTTCTCTAAAATAGACTTATCCAAAGGATATTGGCAGATTCCTCTCGAAGAGGATAGTAAACAGTATACAGCCTTTCAAACCCCTTTGGGTTTAATGCAATGGAAATATATGCCTTTTGGACTGGTTACTGCACCAGCAACTTTCGCGCGCATGATGAACATCTTATTAAATGAACTGCGCTGCGTGTTATCCTACTTCGATGATATATGTATTTTTCAGACCGATTGGGCTGGCCACTTGATGGCCCTTCGTGAAGTCTTTGCCACTCTTCGCCGAGCTGGCCTTACCGCGAGGCCCAGTAAGGTTTTCTTGGGCTATTCCCACATAAACTTCTTGGGTCATACCATAACCCGCGGGGTTCAGACTCCAGACAATCGCAAAATATCCACTATTTTGAAACTTCAACCCCCTAAAACTAAAAAACAAGTCCGTAGCTTGTTGGGACTTTTGAATTACTACAGGAAGTTCATACCAAACTTCTCTTCCCTTTCAGCCCCGTTATCTGATCTAACGAGGAAGAATTTTCCAAATAAAGTCGTCTGGACGCCTCAGTGCGCTGATGCCCTTAGGACTATTCAGAATTTATTTTCTACTTTCCCCCTGCTTGTTTTACCAGATATTCGCCAGACCTTCGTCGTCCGTACAGATGCGTCGGATAAAGGTATCGGCGCCGTGTTGCTCCAAGAGCATGAAGGTTCCTTACGTCCGTGCTTTTACGCAAGCCGGAAGCTACTTGATAGAGAGACTCGATATGCGATTATCGAACGTGAGTGTCTCGCGATTGTTTACGCGGTCGATGCATTTTCTCGATACTTATTAATGTCCGAATTTATAATTGAAACGGATCATCGTCCATTACTATTCCTCAAGTCGAACAGAGCGAGAAATGCGCGACTTACCCGATGGAGCCTTGCGCTCCAGGAATACAAATTTACCATTAGAGCTATACCTGGGAATGATAATCTACAAGCCGATGTGTTGTCCCGGTTAATTTAGTATCATTATATAGTCTGTAAACATTGAGGTTGAGCATTTTTCACCTTATTCGGAGACCGTGGATGGTTTCACATTATTTGTCCTACAAGTTATGGGCATACTTTCTCAAAATTTATGTGATTCCTTTTTCCACTAGCGTCCATCCTGACCATGACCTGAGTTTCAGACAACCTTGACGCCTTTGTCTGCGGGTCAATGAGATGAGGAAATGGCAAACCAAGGGACCAGACCTACTGCTGCCAGGATACCATTACGTTAGATTAACCATTGTTTGTACATGTTATATATGTCATAATTACGCTCAGTGAAGCTATGAGCTAGATGCTCAATATTTTAAGTCTTTACAGTATGTCTTTGTGAAATAGGTTATCACTTTAATTGTAACGATATTGTTACATTACATATATTACACTATACACTATTACCACATATATTATAGAACGTCGCATATGTCCTTCAGAATGCACGTTCTCAACAATTTTTTTCATGACTTTCAGTTAACGCTATAGTTTTTCCATATGGCTTCCAAATGTATTCTGACTTAATGACTTTAGTACACATTGTGTCGTTCAAACCCTAAGTTTTCACTGGGGTGGGGGATGTGTCAAGAGCAGATTTAATTCATAAGAGTAAATTTTTGCGAGAGCAGTAAGTAATTTTTAGAAACGTAATTATTGTACGAGCCAGCATAACTTGGCCTTGAGCTGGTCTCGTAAACAATGTGTTTTGAACAGTTTTTTCCCTGATAGATAGACAGAAGGTGGGGAAGGATAGAGGGACAGCGTAGGTGTGCATGACTGAGCACTTGTTGTATCTCGTGTTTTGAACTAGGGGTAGTAAAGAGGGAAGGGGTGAGTAGGAATTAAATGTTATTGAGACGTCTGTTGACGTACAGAAAAACCGTGATCCAGAGTAAAAGCTCGGGGTTTTGAACATGTTAAGAATTTATTGCTATAAAATTTATATTATATTGTATTGAAGTAATTCGACCTTTGATGTCGACCCAAGGTCGTTGCGTAGGGCTGTTACTTAAAATAACTCAGTTCGGCAGCTGAGCTAGAAGTGGTTGCACCAATCACAATCCAGGAATTAGACGGTAAGCTGCAGATGCAGTCCAGTATTTAAGGCCATACAGAACTTAGTTCTGGGCCACATGTAGAAAATCCATTTACGAGGTGGACGGCGATAGTCCTCAGCCAGATGAGAGACATAGAGACGCAGTTGAGCAGTCCATTGTGAGGGGCCTGATTTAAAGCTCCAGAGCCTAAGCTACTTGGTTTGATATAAACCCACAGCGTTTACATCCAGCGCTCTCACTCCCAGTGAGGGCCGCATGGTGAGAGTCTATACTAATTTGTAATGATGAAAGTGAACCGTTCTACTTACTTTTGAAGACAGTTTCAGAGCTACCGCCAGACAACGCATGGTTGTACAAGCATTCTCCATGGCGTGTCTAGAGGAAATGTCCACATCATAACATGTCTCATTGAATTAATAGAATTTAAACTGTTATATCCGTCGCCACGTGCACGGATTCTATTTGCCATATAACTCATATGACCTGCAAGTAGTTAGATTGAATTCGTTAGTCTTTATAAAAGCTGTAGTTCCATTAGTTAGATTCAGTTGCCTTTGAATTGATATATATATTTATAATTATATTTGTTACATTAATTCCTGTAATTAAACTGCCCTACAGTTCTGCTAAAATTGAAAGCAATTGATTTATTTAGTTTTTAGAGTGCAAGTATTTATTTTTGTGTGTTCGTCGATTGTGGGAGCGGACCTCGAAAGAGTGTCAGTCGAAATATCCCCATGTAACCCACATCGCGACAGACAGACAGGCAGGCGGGCAGATAGATAGATAGATAGATAGATAGATAGACAGACAGACAGACAGACAGACAGACAGACAGACAGACAGACAGACAGACAGATAGATAGACAAACAGAGGCAGGCAGACAGACTGGTAGGTAGAAAGACCGACAGACAGACAGGCAGGCGGGCCGATAGATAGATAGATAGACAGACAGACAGACAGACAGACAGACAGACAGATAGAAAAAATTAAAATGCCCGTAATTAGGATCTCTCAAACCATGCATCATTCAAAAGAGAGAAAAAAAAAAAAACACTAACTATAATCCAATTACGTATGCAAAGTTTGAACGGTCCATTACCTCTATCTTTAAATGGGGAGATCAGTATGACAGATCAGAAGCGGTAACTTTGCAGCAGCTGCACTTTGGGGAGTTCATTATCGGCATCACATAACATCAAATTACTGGCAGTTCTCTGATGTTCCACAGCTAGTCGCACTGAAGTTATAGCAGAGATAGTACTGAAATGGTGTGGCTGGGAATTTGTGGTGGAACTTGTTCTGTGTTAGTGAATCAGTCACTGAGTCAGGCTGTCTGTCACCTAGTCAATTAGTCAGTAAATCTGTGCTTCAGTCATTTAGTTATTAACCCAGTCAGTCAATCAATAAATCAGTGCGCCAGTCTTTCAGCCGGTCGGTCAGTTGCTACATCGCAAATCAGTCAATCAATCAGACAGTGAGTCAGTCAGTCACTCAGACGGGGTTATTTGATACATCGGTAAATCAGTCAATCAGTCGGTGGGTCAGACAATCAGTCAGCCAGTCAATTAGTACATCAGTCAATCAATCAGTCAGTCAGTCAGTTAGGACATTGTTAACCCACAAGTTTGCTCCCGGCAAGAAAACTCAGGGATCAAACACTTTACAAGTCATTTCGGTTAGAGAAAATGTCACAGTCATGAGGATGCTGGTCTTCAAATTTGACCCCCTCCCCCCAACCTCTTCCTTGGTCACCTTTCCTTGACCACACCCCTTGCCCCACCCCTTGACCACACCCCTTGCCCCACCCCCTACGTCTATGTCAGCGTCAGCTTACGGGTCATTATGTTTTCAGCATTTAACATTCCGCTGGTGCCAGAGAAAGAATGTGCCAGGCATCCAATGACTGACGGCGGCTGTCGTTGATGATGGGGCAATTGGCCGGTGTTCGGTTACAGCTTCAGCAAAATTGTTGTCGGCAGGTTGGGTGGGTGGGTGGGTGGGTGGTGTGGGCTGATTGACCGTGGGTACTTGTCAAAAACTATGTTTGTGTTGTGAGCAATAATTGCGTTCTCTGTCATCGGGTTTGATATTGGTACATTGGGGTGGGGTTGGGGGGGGGGGGATGAGTGACAGTGAGAGAGGGATGAGAGAGTGTGAATGTATGTGTGTGTGTGTTGGGAAGAGAGCTATGGAGTGAGTAATAAAAAGAGAGTGGGTGAGAGGGAGAGAGTGTGTGTGTGTTAGTGAGAGAGACAGAGAGAAAGACAGAGCAGGAGTGAGAAAGTGTGTGTTAGTGAGAGAAAATGTGAAAGAGAGAGAGGGAGTGAAAGAGTGTGTGTTAATGAGAGAGAGAGGAGGAGAGAGAAAGAGAGAACAAAAGTGAGAGTGTGTATGTTAATGAGAGAGAGAGAGTGAGAAAGAGAAAGAGTGTTTGCGTGTGTTTTAGTAAGAGAAGGAGAGGAGCGAATGATTAAGAAAGACAGAAAGGGAGAGAGAGGGAGTATGTGTTAGAGAGAGACAGATAGAGAGACGGGGAGAGAGAGAGTTTGATTGGAGGTGCGTTGGGGGAAAAGAGAGAAAGGAGGAGTAGAGAGAAATATAGGGGATAAGAGGGAAAATTTGATCCGAGATGTGGATATTGTCGCGAGAGAGAGAGAGGGGGGGGGGAGAGAGAGAGAGAGAGAGAGAGAGAGAGAGAGAGAAAGAGAGAAATAGAGTCAGGGAGTAGTAGAAGGCACTAGTAGGATTAGGCTAACACTGTAACTGTAATGTTGAGTTCATCAGTCACTCAATCTGTGTATGCATTAATTTTGTTTGTTCCTCGTCAGTCAATAATGATGACGGAATTGACACCTAACTAGGTCACTGGGTTTTCCCCACTTTTGTTTTTCATTGGGATTTCTGTTGGTATTTTTGGTGATGTTAAATGGTGATGATGTTCTCTTTGCTATTTCTGTCGTTGCTGTTGTTGTTGTTGTTGTTGTTGTTGCCGCTGATGAGATGTTGATGCTGCTGCTGCCGTTGATGTTGTTGTTGGTCATGAGGATCGGCAGTAAGAAACTCCTCGGGTGGAGCAAGGCAGATGACGATCTTCAGAGGAAGAGTGGATTCTTTCATTAGATGTTTCGGCCTTTAACTTCCTGACATGTTCTAGAACCCCCGGCCACACTGACGTCATGACTATCCGTGTTCGTCACCAAACATTTTTTTTTTTTGGCCAGGATCAGGATTTGAACCGGTACCGTTGGTTCCTGGTGCAGTTGTCTTATCCATTCTGCCAATTCTGTCACTGGTTAGACAAGGTTATCGCGAGGATGTTATTGTTGTTGTTGTTGTTGATGATGATGATGGTGACGACAACAATGATGATGGTAGTGCTTTGCAACATACAACTTTTTCTTTTTGCCACATTTTGGCTTCCCAACAGCAAACCTTGCAGTGCTTAATGCAGTACTACAATATTTCTCACCACACCCCCCCCCACCCCCCCACCTCAATCTGCCCCTTGGTCTGCCGCTACCCAGAACCCCCCCCCCCCCACCAAACCACACACCCTACCCCCTAACAGAAAATGTTACCCCCACCCCCTATCAATCTTCCTTGTCCTCACTCTCTGCGTCTACGACCACCAAATTTCCGCTGTGCACGTCCAGACAGCGTTACACAATTTCCACCCTTGTGCTAATCTCCAGGATCAAACCCCAGCCATCAACAACTGATGGCGACAACACAGAACCATTGTCCATTGAATAATGATCTATCTGCCAGCAGGACTTTTCCCTGTCGATATAATTAATTTCTGGGTCGTTGATTCCTAATTGCCAATTTCTGGGAGTTGGTCCATAATTGCTCTCTCTCTCTCTCTCTCTCTCTCTCTCTCTCTCTCTCTCTCTCTCTCTCTCTTACTCACTCTGTCTCTCATCTCACTCTGTCTCCCTCTCTCTGTGTCCCACTATGTTTGTCTGCCTGTCTGTCTTTCTGTCTGTCTGTCTATCTTTTACCTCCTCTCTCTCTCTCACTATCTCTCTTATTCCCAGTCTCTCTGTCTCTTTCACCCATTCTGGCTGTCTGTCTCTCTGTCTCTCTCTCCCTGTCTCTCTCTCTCTCTCTCTCTGTGTCTCTCTCTCTCTCGCCCTATCTCTCTCTCTATCTGTCTGTCTCTGTCTCTCTCTCTCTCTCTCTCTCTCTCTCTAAGTGGTACCAAAACGTTGCCTTCCTACACAAAACGATGAATGTATAAGAAATCGCCTGTACTATGTTGTCTCTCTCAGACTTGAGCGTAACCGTGTCTCATCTGTTCAAGACAGCTCATGCTATGGATCTAACGGTAATCAAACACTCCCCCCCCCCCTCTCCCCTTTTTTGTTAACTTCAAGCATGTACACACCTTCTCACACGGGTGTGTTTTGACTACTGTACCATTCTGCCAATCCGAGTTCTCTCCCTTGTCCTGCAAATTATACCAGGGTTGTCGGTCTTTTGTGTGTGTCTGTGTGTGTGTGTGTGTGTGTGTGTTTCAACGTAATTATTTACATTGTCAAGAGAAAAGATACTGTACACTGCCTTGCATTTTAAAGTTTGTATCTAGATATTACACAGTTAAGCCATTTTACAATTTGACAGTTACAAAGGGAATGAGAGAGAAATGGGCGGTGGGGGGAGAGAGAAAGAAGAATTGAGTGAGAGAAAGAGAGAGAAATGGGGGGGGGGAGAAAGAAGAATTAGGGAGGGAAAGAGAGAGAAATGGGAGGGGGGAGAGAGAAAGAAGAATTAGGGAGGGAAAGAGAGAGGTGAGGGAGAGAGAATTTTTTCCTCGCGTCCTACGTCCTGTAGTCAGATGAGTCAGCTTTGCAGATGTCGCCGTCATAAACGATTTTAAGATGACGGTGAAACGATGTAGGTGGGGTGAAGAGAAAGAGAGAGAGAACAAGAGAGAGAGAACAAGAGATAGAGAAAACAAAGGGAGAACAGACACAGAGGGAGAGAGAGAGAGATAGAACGAGAGATAGAGGCAAGAGAGGGAGAACAGTCACGTGAGGGAGAGAGAGATAGAACGAGAGATAGAGGAAAGAGAGGGAGAACAGGCACACAAAGAGAGGGAGAGAGGGAGATACACAGTGAGGAAAGAGCGCACCTGACAGAGAGAGGAGAGAAAGGTGGCTGAGAGATAAGCGGGGGGGGGGAGGGTTATGAAGAGATTTGGGGGAGGGAGGGAGTGGGGGGTGTAAGCTCAAGGAAAGACGCGGTGGAAATGGAAAAGGGAAATAAAACGTCATTACGTCAAAAGCGGGCGAGGTAAGAATCTCAGAGTTCACTATCATCAAAGGTTGTCATATGCTGTTGCATCAAATTTCACAGGTAACACATTAAATGATAAATTAATTCACAACATATGGTCCCCTCCTTGCCCGCCCCGAAACTCACACATTTCCTCTGGAAAGACTTCCGAATGCGTTTCATGGCATTATTGCCAAACTGCACCTTTTCATGTACTCAGTGATTAAATGCCGAGCCCTGTATTAACTGTAAAAACATCTTCATAGAGAGCAATGTCGCTTAGGGAGCTCCTCTCCCCCATGACCCCTGCACACAATCGCCCCCTAAAGTCCCGTCCTTGTGGGAATCTGTGCCCCCCTCCCCCCGGGCAGTTTGGAATGTTTCATTACGTAAGAAAATCTGGCCATGAGATGCACTCAGAAGTTCTCCCTTTTCCCCGCCAAATGAAGGTTTTTGGTTTTTTGTTTTTTGATTCCCTGCCTACCTAACAGAAGGAATGTTTCTGGTTTTGTTTTGTTTTTTTTTGGCTTAGGGCGCTGGAATTTCTGCCTGGCAATCGGATTTTCGTGACTATCTTAAAAGGTCACCACAATCATGCATTTTGATATCGGCAGGGAGGTAGGGTGCGGGGGGGGGGGGAGAGCGGATGGAGCAGTTAAGCTACTTATCCGGCACACATTAAACTGTTGGTGAGTACAGGCCAGGAAATGATATAGGTAATTAACTTACCTGGCACTTGCTGGAGAAAACAGTCAGTCTGGGTGCCGGCGACGGTCAGGGGAACTGGCGAATCTTGACTCCGATACCCTGCTGTAGACTCGATGTTCTGCAGGGATCTGGTTTTTTTACTCCTCTAGAAATGACGTTTACGAAGACAAAAAGTACGGAAGATGTGGCAGTTTCTCGAATGTTCTCACTGTAAAACTGTCGTTTCCGAGTCACGCACAAGCTTCACAACACACACGCGGTAAAAATTGTGCAGTTTCTGTTTTAATTAATTACACATCAAGTAGAATTGGGAATTCCCGAACTTCTCTCAAATCGGTGCAAGAGTGTGCGTTCAACTTGATATAAGAGACAGAAAATCTAATATTATTATCCAGAAATAGATCCCTTCAATTAAAATTGTTAACTACACAAGACAGGTTGAAGCTGGACAAGTGAATGCAAAAATATAATATAAAAATGTATCAAGAAAAATAAAGCATATTAGAAAATGATCCAAATATAGAACTTTGGATAGCAAGTGAAATGTGACAGTGTGTTCTAAGCTGGTCATTTTATGTTTATGGTGTGAGCGTGTTTGTGTGTGTACAATATTCTGGATACAAGAGATGTGTGCTTGCTGTGTCTTACAGAGTAGATTTAATCCTTAGTTTGTGTCAACGTGCAAAACAAAGAAAGTCAACGCTACCCATATGTCTGGTCTGACCACTGTAAAATCCCTGTCTTCTCCTGAGCTTTTCACAATTTTCACCAATATCCAACTTTCTCGTAACCCCAAAAAATTGTTCTTTAATTAGTCTGTTGTTTTGTTTTTTGAATCCTTTCCTCGTGCCCTCGTCACGTTTCCAGTTCTCAGACTGATTTGTTTTTAATTTCCTTCCTTTTTCTTTTCCCCACGTAACTAGATCTAGATCTAATCTTTTTGTCGTCCGCTTGAGATTTCTAATCAACTCCATCCTGGACATACCAACAAAACACAAAGAAATCCTACAGCCTGAAGTTGTGACATAACTGAACTCGTGCGAACACGGTGAACACACGCTGACACAGATATTGTTAACACTCCACAAATTGTTCCAGTCAAGTTAAAACATTAGGGGGTATGACGCAAAAGCAAAGTTCGCTCTGTTTTAACTCCAATAAAAGTCAAAGAATGTCAATGAATTTTGGCAGAATGGAACTTCAATTTAAGCTCACTCGTTACTCTGCATTTCGTTGCTCTAGCTGAAGAGGAAGTAGAGATATTGACGTTTATGCACAGCCACCACAGATCTCGCACGCCAGTCAAGCCAAATCCCTTTACCACAACAGATTCGTAGTTATTAGAAAGGATGTTCATGTATCTGCAATTAAGAGGCGTGGCAAATACAGATCGATAAAAAAAAAAGTGATGGGGGGGGGAGAGGGATGGAACGCTTTCATAATCTTCTTTTTCTGTGTCAGAATGAAATAATATTTTAGATATCTAGTAATCCTTCAGCCTTTGCCACCCACCGCGGTCTGAATTAAAACGAGTCTAACCCAATACATGTTGAGCCATATACGGCTGTCTTATCGTGCCATATTTAAACTGGAATCAATCGATAATCGGTCTATAATGTAATTGTAGTGTGTGCTCGCGGAAGCACGTGGCCTATTAAAAGGTTTTACAAAGAGAGACAAGCATTTCCTGGGCTATAGTGTAACAGGTTGAGTTTGTTTGTTCTTTTTTCAAATTTGTTTCTACCTTCCAGTGCAAAAATCCACTGTTTACTCTTTTGTAATGGCTTAAAAACATCTTTAATTTATCTAGGTAAAAACGGAGCTACAGATATGAGGTGATCACAAGAATTTGTCTTGTTTCCCAAGGCCCAATTATCGACTTTCACACTTAATGATTGATTAATTGCACGATTGATCGATCTGTAAATAATGTGCTAAATATATTTGTAATCACGCGGCACTCACTTGAGGCAGCGCAGGTGAAGATTTGTACGGAGAAAATCACTGACTACACAACACGTTCACTGGTGATTGCTGATCGATATTTTAACTTATCTTCTTTAGATGTTTATTCATTTTTATTTATTTTTATTTTTTATAGCTTATTATTTGTGGTTATTTCATACCAGACTGCATAACGATTGGTTGATTGACCGATTTGCCTCAAGTACATTCTGATATTATAGTTCATCTCGTGACTTGTTTCTTATTAATTTTTTTAATTTGTTGTTTAGTGTTGGTGGAGTTGCAGATTACCCCCCGTGGGGAGAGGGGAGAGGGGAGAGGGGACTGCTCTGATAAGTAATTGAAATCAAATGAACTTATTGTAATTCAATGCCAATCTTGCAGAGCTTTAATATACACGACCAAAACTATGCACTGTGTAGGTTAGGGGAGGGGGGGGGGTCGGGCGGATCTCCCAGGCTCGACATCCAGATGAGGAAAATGAAACATGCTAATATCTATATAGTATAATGTCGCTGGGGTCTCCATCTTCTATTAAAAAGTAATAATAATAATAATAATGGATGGCATTTAGATAGCGCATATCCATTTAAAATGCTCTATGCGCTATACAGAAGCAACATGTCAACCACAGAGCAGAACGGAGCGCCTGCGAAGCGCTCAACACACTACACTGCTTCTTTCTCTCTCCCTGTCTCGCTCACTCTCTCTCTCTCTACCTCTCTCTATCTCAGAGCAAATTGTAACGCAGCCTTTTAGGCGCAGTTCGCAAGTCACAACAGTTCACAACTCACAACTCACAACTCAAATAATATTTGAATATTTATTCATCATAATATATATTTAATAATGAATAATAAATTTTGCTGTTGCTGTGGGGGGATGATATGGATAAATTTTAATCTATTAATTCTAATTTTGCCCGGGCAGCGGTCTGTACGGCCTGCTCTTTACGATTTCCAACTGCCAAGGTATCTTTAACGTGCGCAACGTGCACAAGGGCCCTCCGAATTTTTCGTCCTTATACAAGAAGACTAGGTACTCGATCCTACCCCCAAAAGGATCAGGGACTTGAAAATATGGGAAAAATCCCAATTTCCAACATGCCTGCACTGCCCGGATTTTGAACCCGGGACCCTTGGCATGAGAGGCGAGCACCTTGCCTCTAGACCACTTTTGTATTTCCAACAATTATTAAAGAAAGAAAGATGCAGAACTGGCTGAGATTCGAATGTTAATAAGGACTGGCCCCCAAGGTTTTGAAATCGACCTGTGTAAAACCCGAACGTAAAACGAAACGTAAGATTGCCTTAAGATATTGGCTACTCCCGGCCCCAGCTTGATGAATGGACTGGGACTTGATCAACTGCAATACTCTGGTTACAAACTCTCCCTGACCCCACAGAGAGAGGGGGCGGGCAGCAATGGTGGAGTGAATACATTCATCACTGGACCAGTTCTTAACTTTGCCAATTAGCGACTGGGCGTTGTTTGCCACGGATCGCGGCCTGTGAGTTCACAATGTCAGATCTCTGGCCCTACACAACTTTCTGGCTAGTTTTCGTGACCATCAAGACAGGAGATTGGGGTATTTGTTGTTGTACTAGGATTGCTAAATTAAAACTTAAAACATTTTGTATTGTACTACACTGCACTACACCACACTGCATTACACAACACTGCACTACAGTAACACTACACTACACTACACTGCACTACATTGCATTACATTACACTACACTACACTGCACTACACTGCACTACACCGCACTACGCTAGCTACGTTACACTACACTACACTGCACTACATTGCACTACACTACATTGCACTACATTATACTAAACTAGACTACACTTCGCTACGCTACACTATGCTTCGTATGCTACGCTATGCTATGCTATGCTGTTCTATTCTATGACTATAGTGTAGCACAGAAAATAGCTCAATTCACTCTCTCTGCCAAAATCCACACGCCCACAACTTTTCAATTGTTTCCCGTATCGGAAAAGAAAAACAAATCACAACTTTACTTTTCACTCGTTCCCCTAACCATTTGGGGGGGGGGGGGGGGAGGTTATCTCCAAAGGAGGAAATGAAATTACTGCGTTATCGGAAATCACGTGTTACTCTGACACGCTACTGCCGAATGGGAAATCTGAACCTGACAGGGAACTGATTCACTGACAATGTAACGCAACAGAACTTGATGCCCCCACAAAGCGATGTACAAAACTGTTGAATGGTATTCACTACGCCCGGTAATCTGTTCTCTATAGCAAGGCGCTTAACTGTCTCTGGATCAAGTGACGTGTGAGCTACAGCTGACTGATTAAATACCTAAGATGTTGACTGTCGGTGCTCCCAAGTCACACAAGCAGTCAGAAAACCACTAAAATGGTCAACACTTTAAAACCAGACACGGGCAACCTACGGCCCGACGGCGGATCAGACCATGGCCCTCGTGATAACATGGCCCGACACACTCCTGGCGTGACGTCACACTATGGGGCGGTCGGCGAGCGAGTAGCGACCATAGAAGTAGGAAGTACATAGAAGAGTAAGCACGGGGATCCGGTATTCGTCAATGCGGGGGCCGCCATCTTGGTGCCAGTGTAGGGCAAGTGGGTGATCCCACTGCGCCGTGAACCGAGCGAGCAGTCACCTACACTAGCACTAGATCTAGACTCTAGTAGCAGTAGCACAAGGGGAGGGGGAAATGGAAAGGCATGGCAATGAAACCGACTGAACGATAAAATTCATAGGGATCTTAGTTCTTACTATCCTCATGGGATAATTTCATAATTTCTAAACAATGATAACCTGATCCTTCGTTCTAGATCTAGATCGATTGGAAAGCTACCCCCGGCCTAACCGCTTTCTCTCTCTTTCTCAATCTCTCTTGTCTGCATCCAAAAGTAGAATAATTGATAGACTTCGGAGATGAAATAATTCTAAAATATACCCAGATACTGATAATTTACCCAGGATTTAGAATACCCTTTCATTACCTGTATATATCATATGTGCTATAACAATGGACGCATGATTTCAGTTTAGGAAAAGGTGGGGTACTGAAGTGGATTACAACCACTTTCATGGCCCACACTATCGATGATAAAAGTGATTATTACGGTGTCTTCGATGGTATTTAAGATCATGACATTAAAAAAACAAACAATTACAAGTAATCACCACAAAAGCTGAAATTTTTCATTCTTTTAAAAACGATAATTTTGTCTGCTGTAGTAAAAGCACGGACTAAGTTGTGGTGTAAGCACTTGGACTTACTTGAGTCATTAGACTAATCAGCCCACCAAATAGGGTGCCATTAACGCAATAAAAAAAAAAAGGAATGTTGAGGATTATTATCTCAACCAGATAGGAAATTTCACACCAAGAAACAGATCAATAGAACAAGTACAACTGAAGATTTACCAAATCAACCCTGTTGACAGAATTGACACACACACACACACAAATTAAACAACTTTATCAAGTATCTCTTCACCAAGACAAGACAGCTTTAATGCAAATTCATTATTCACTGACACTATTTTCAACTCTGCGCCTCTTCCCTCATAATCACTCTTGTGCCCCCTATCTGCATTATAAGAAATTTTGGAAATCAGTCACAGAAAATTAATACTCTCTTTTAAGTCTGCCATTAAATCCCAGTTCCAGTCATACAGAGTTCACCCTTAAGTTTTCTTCCAGAAATTGAAATAGCATGTTTTTCCTTTTTCAAAGATGATAATGAGAAAGAAATTTCAAATGTTTGTTATTGTTATTGATGTCATCACTTTTTAGTTTCTGTTAATATTTACATGGCACATGATTGTCTGTTGTAAAAATAAAAATATTTCATAACATCTTGATTATAGGCTATTTGAATGTAAGGGCAGGTTTGATTGTCTATAAACAACCAATCACTTGAAATACATTTTTAAAAAACACTTTTGATACCTGAAATAATGACTTATTTTATCATGAGGAACTTAAGCTGTTTTCTACTACAAGGTACAAGTTGCTGTACAATTCATAAGATTTCAGCTTCCAACAATGGTGGAGTTGGACCACTCTTTTATTCAGGGTACCAATGTTCATAAAAAGCTTAGGTACATTGTCTATCATGTTGAGCGTTAAATCTTTCCCATAGAGTTCTTCGCATTCTGACCACTCAGTCAAGAATATCCTGAGTCCAAATTTATTCATATTATATATATAATTATGCCTACCCGTTATCCTTTCAGAAAAGAACCAGCAAATTTGTAGAGAACTGGATAGATGTAATATTACATGTATTACAGTAAACAAGTAACAATGATCAATGATGCATAGCAATGACCAAGGTGGAGGTGTGAGCTGACAAGTGCAGTCTGCTAGAGGAAAGAAGAATGCCACCACTTCTGGAGCTACATCATCTGATTTAGATCGAGCATAGTAGCAATTAAAATCAAACTACACTGATGCAAGTGGTGAAAGGACGCATGAAACTACATGTATTCAATGGGAGTGGATACAAAGACTTATTACAGAAAACAATTAACAATGATCAATGGTGCATGAGCAAACATGGGAGTGTGACCTGACAAGCGGTCTGCTAGGGTAAAGAATGCTGGACACGCCTCTTCTAGATTAAGATCTTACTATCAAACTCATAACTACGCTGGTGCAAGTAATGAAAAGAGACACGAAACCATCCTAATATGAGACTGGGTGTATACGATATAGGCCCTAAGGCAACAGAAACAAACGACCTGGCAGTGACTTCTGCTAGGGTAAAGAACGCTAATCTACCACTTCCAAAACGCAAAATCAAACTTAAAACTGTCACTAAAGATTGTAAGAGCTGGTGAAATAATTCTAGCGCCGGTAGAGATGCAGCAGTGAAAATAAACATAAACAAAATCAGCAGAGACTCGACGAGCGTACTTCGCTTGTTTACATTTGGCGCTTCCCGTTACTACGTTATGCCCTACATCCACAGAAAATGGCGGCGCCCGCGGAGTATTGAAGTTTTCTCTGCTGAAGAGCTTAGCGTTACTCTTCTATGTACTTCTTACTTCTATGGTAGCGACCCTAATGTTTATTGCACGCGAAGAAACAAAAGCATTGGTATCACGCCGGTATCTATCTCGCCGGTGTGTTGAAATATTATGGATTCTCTTTTTTTTTTATTTCCATTATCTGTCGCACGTCTATATCACTTATTAACGTTGGGCTACGTGTAGACGGACCAACTAATAGCCAAAGAGTAAGCCTGACTATTGGCAAGATCAGTGTTTGTTATCGTGAAACTGGTTTCCTGTTACTAAAACAGTCGAGTGTGATTCAAACCAAACATCTGTACGTTAACATCCACAATTTTTGTGTTTTTTTCCCTATTTAATATTTCACATATTTAATGTTAATGCATGTAACATAAAAAGCACCGTCAGAACTAGGTTAGTGGACACAACATTAACATTAGTATTAGAACAGCTAGTCTAGGAAAGTGCAATTTAAGAGTGGCCTACATGTAACATTAGTAGCCAGTATTAACAGCCAATAATAATCATAAGATCGAAACGTACCTTTGTAAACGTGAACAAAATCGTCCGCAAAAAAAGATGTTTGGAATTTAGACCCTTTTGGTGTATGTCTTCAGTTTTCTGGCATTATTCCCTGAAGAAGCTTTGTCCGAGAAATGTTTTGAATACATGTAGTTGTTCAGGAAAATGTTCACTGCAGGTTTACAATATTTCATAACTAGTTGAGAATAATCCTGACCACATGCTTCACACTCCCTATCACACATGCCTAGAGATTGAATCCGTGCCATTGCCAGCTTTAACAAAACTTGTCTCTGATTTACACAAAGGCCTTTTTAGGTATGAAGGATGTGGTAGTGTCAAGAAAGTGTCTCTAAGTAATAAATAGGTTTGGGGGACAGATGAAAATGTCTGAAAAGCTTGCAACAGCATCTCACAGGAATATCTCTTCACAGAAGAGAACAATAATTTCAACTGTTCCAGTACGAACAACATCCTCTCCTTCACTTGCGATCCCTTCTCGTCATCACTGTCTTCCATTCTCTCATCAGTGGTCAAGTTGTACAGACCGTCAATAAAGACCTGCTATTGGTCCTTGATATCCGTTGTCTTATTTACATTATGACCACAAAAATGAGATAAAAGAGTATGAAACTGTGACCACAGTGTCAGTGTTGGAGGAGAGTTCTGGCCAAACAGCCATTTCAGAGAACTGTCTGGTACTCGTACTGTAAAGAATTCATAGGCTGATTTTATGAATGTAGACAAGCAAAAATTTATCTTTTTAATAAATATCACTTCAAAGCAATTAATTTTTATTATGTACCGATTGAAAATGAATGAGTTGACAGAAAGATCTGAGGACAATACTCGTAGGTTAATCAGCATTACAGAGTGTGAATGAGTGCGGTGTCTGGGGTTAATATCCTATACTTCAAGACTATTACCATTATTTCAGAGATAAGGCTTAACTTTCCACTGTCTAAGGCATCAACCAGTAGCGCCAACAAAACAGATAGATACCGAAATGCAAGCCTGATTGTCGAAATTAGCTGGTGCGAGCACCAAACTCTTACAGATTTAAACACGATAATTATTGTATTGCGGTATCATCATTCGCTAACATTACCATTATCCAAATGAAGTAAAGTTGTAAGTTGTGCTGAGAAGTGCTTCGGCTGGCAAAATCAGTTTTAATTAAGACAGGTCATGAGGTCAAGCCCTCCTTTGATTCTCAGAAGAGATTGTAGGGTCATAAGGGGGCAGTAAGCATGCAACCGAAACGGCACCTTCCCTCTCTAATTGACCCCTGGAACACATCTGTGGCTCTTTGATGTAAATGGAAATGCCAGAAATGAAATACCATTGGCAAATGGTGCTATTTTTTGACAATACGGTCGAGCTAAGGTCCAAAGTCGTACAAAAATCCGATTAAGTGTCTTTGTTTCTGGTTTAACTGTTTTTGTTTTTTTTTTTCCTTTAATTTGGTTAATCGCAACTTCGCTAGTTCGCTACTTCGCTACTTCGCTTACTGAGAGAAAAAGAGAGAGGGAAACGGAGGTTTACTTTTCCTTTTCCTTTACCAGTGTTTTTGTTCTTTATAGGTTTTTAAAATGTTTATTAATGTTATTACCAGAACTGTCGGTGTAAACTTCCACATGCATATCTGTGAAAACTCGTACAGCACTAGTCAGGACAGGCTTTGTGAAGTTGTCAGAATCTTCATGTGATAAAAACTCCAGTATGTAGACTGTTCCGTGTTGTTTTGCAGCCTGCGTAGCCATGATGTATTGTTAAGGTGTAAATGCAATTTCTTGCTAAAATCCGAAAATCTGTGACTTTATCAGCTTCCATCCAATCATTGAACGCACATTCATCGCGTTTCTCCAACTCTAACTGCCTTTCTCCTGATCTTTTCCTTTTAGCGGGTGGTGTTTCTGTCAAGTACGACGGGCAGTTTGGGAATATAGAGGGATAAGCATCATCAGTTAACATAGGTCTTTGTCTTGCAACTGTTAGTATACTGCCATCTGGCCTGGTCACTGAGTCCTCCGTGAGAATGAATTGTGGACTAAAATGTTTTGCACAAATCACAGATTCATCCGTAGGCCGGAAATCGGCCCTTGGAATCTTGTTAATCCACAGGCTACGTGTCCCCGAGTCTTTTGGAAAAGTAAACATTGATGTCTTCACAGTCTTATCGTAGTTGCCCCGGCACACAGCACTTTCGTGGCATAGTTCACATTTAACAACAATGAGAATATGAATAAAGGTCAGATATCCAAAAAATGCACTCTATCCACAAGCAAAGCAGTAATAAACAAATACAATTTTCTATAACACATGACAACACTACATGCCGGCAGCTATTGTGTCTGCTGACTAATGCACTATGCACATTTCAATCTCGCGCCAGCCTCCCGTAGGCCGCCCCATATCGTGACGTCACAGCCTTGCTATGCTCCCTTGTGTCAGGCCATTTGATTACGAAGGCCACGATCAGACCCGTCAAGCAGTTTCAGCCAGTCCCCCGGGCTTGAAGGAAAGTTACTTTACGCACCGGTCACTGAGCGATGAAAAAGTAGGAGAAATATACCATTGCCAAGCAGCATCAGTCTTGCAACAGACAATTAAACGGCTGCACCTTTTGAGCCACTGGAGATAACTCAATGAAATAAAAATAAAAAATAAAAACTTTGACATCTTCATTTCAAGTTCTATTGATCCCATAACTGAACTAGATCTAGATGAACATCTCAGGCAAGGTAGAAACTGTGAAAACACTTGACCCAACAGGCTGGACCATCATAATATATTATAGATGTGAACTTTGTTGTTTGGTTGTCTTAGGGTACAAACATAGAGGCCACCGAATTCTGTCACCGAGCCACTAGGCGCTTTAGGTGAGAAGAATTGCACTACATAAACGGACCGAATCTAGGTGGGCTCTGTGTGCAGTTGTTGACATTATATAGTGCAATTCTTCTCACCTAAAGCGCCTAGTGGCTCGGTGACAGAATTCGGTGGCCTCTGTGTTTGTACCCGTAGACAGGACATCAAGTCAGTCGAAAAAAATTAAATACTTTTTATTTCACGGGAACAACCTGTGTTTATTTCATTTTTGGTTAAATTTTTTGAATTCACCTAATTCATTCACAAGTTACAGCCGTTTAAAGTTTGTTGCAAGACTTCATGCGGTTCATTATAATTATTACATACAATCATGCAATCGCCCACCTCCCTCTCTCCAAAAATCAAACAAGAAATGGTTTCCGTAAAATCAACATCCAAATACATAACATATCGTCAATTTCTAGAAAGGCTTTGATATGAAGTGAGAGTATCCGGCCCTCGGCAACCTCACGTTTTTCAGATTTGGCCCTGTCTATACGAAACATCGCCCATGCCTGGTTCAAAAACTCAACCATCCCCTCCCCTTTCCCAACGTCATTTCCGAAAATCATGTCAAAAACCTTGACTTTCTATGATCCATGAACCCCCCCCCAAACAGAACAACGTATGTATGTCTTTTTAATCATCCATCGTCCCCTCCCTCCCTCTCTCTCTCTCTCTCTCTCTCTCTCTCTCTCTCTCTCTCTCTCTCTCTCTCTCTCTCTCTATTTCTCTAAATGTTCCGGTGTGTTGACGTTTTAAGGCTGACAGATGTCAAATCCTATCTCCATCTCTTCCCTCAGATCTGCACTATGTAAATCCGATGTCTGGGCAGGTCTTATCAAGCCAATTCTAAATCACACCAAATAGAAAGGTTTCCCTATCTCTAGGGCACCGGGCGTGAAAATGTCAGATCTATTTTCAGCCTATGACCGGCCAAAAGTAAACTTCAGTTTCAACATTCGTTCATTCCTTGAAAAACAGCGTTTTATTTTTCTTCACGAGTTCAGCGAGTGGATGGAAAATCTCGCCAAAATCGTGTCCAAATTATTAGACCAACAACATGCGCAATTTTTGTTCTCTTTAAAATGAAAAGAAAATGGCTGCAGATAAGAGCGTGTCAGCGCTGACAGCTGAATCAACTGGAACTGTTGTAGAGGTGTTCACGTGTGGTCTGTAGGTTCTTGTCTAGGTGTTAAAAGCACAATGTTATTCGTTTCCTCCACTCCACCACCCCATCTCCCCCACCCCACCCTCCCACCCCCGGCTACCCTCAATCTCAAATCATAGAAACCCATAGAATGTTAGTGAAATATTGTAATAATACAAGTTACTCGTAGACCTCGCAGTTAAGTGCCCGTAATGATTTAATATTCTACAAATATTTCATATTCTACCATGTTTTTGTTTATTGTTCAATTGTTTTATCTGTTCAATTTTCCAATGTTTTTTTTCCCTTGGAGAAAGTTTCTAACCAAAAGAACGATTTGTCTTCCCTTTTTACTATGCGTTTCATGGTATTATTTCGGTGGTGTTATTTCTGACGCGAGGTTTTGCTACATGCAACTTTTTCTCTTTGCCATGTTTTGACGAGAAATGTTGTTGTATGTCGCGTCCACAGTGAGTCAGTTTGATGTTTTACGCAGGCCTGGGTTAAATAAGCACGTGCTTAAGGCATCAAGGGAAGGCGGACATCACAGAAATTTTTCATTGCCGGATTTGCCACGGACCATAATGGTGCAAAACTGCAAAATGGTGCAGCTGAATCAGGGTCCACAAAGCGGTGCCCCCACAACAAATGAAAAAAAAAGTAAAGTATTTGCTGGCATAATATAAGACTTGCTTTCAGTATTTTTGAATGTATCGAAATATTGCCCTGCGTCTAGCGCGGCCGTATATTCAATGGAGAACGCTTAAGTTTTTGCAGTATGTCATATATACTATTACAGTATATGGGGGCACCAAGATATGTTTAAGTGCTTAAGGCCTCTAACGGTCTAGATCCGGCCCGGTTTTACGGCTACAATGTATCCTGCACAGTTCCCTGACGAGAAATCTTACTCCGAGGACATGAAAGGTAGGAAAAAATGGAGTTGAGTTTTGAGTTGTTTCTAGGAAACCACGTGGACACGACAACGGTCACATTGTGCTGGAACAAACAAGACGATAGACAGAATGTAGCAGAAGAATAAGAAAAAACAGAAGGAGATTCTACCAGAAGCTCCCGCCAACTCCCGGCCTGCTATAGGAGACTACGCCTTATCGTGAAAAACACATTTAAGTATAACAGTACAAAGGTGTGGAAATATCTCAAAAGCTAAAAACCAAAAGTTTCAAGGGTGTCTAAAAAAAAATGTTACGATCTCAATAATCAAATTTTTGCTGTCGCGTTCAATTTTCTTTACAAATGTCAATACAAGTTTGGATCTGCCAAGAACAGAGTGCTCCTGCACATACAGGATGAGATCTATATCTGTAATCCCCCCCCCCCCCAAAAAAAGTTGGCGGAATTTAGAAAACGTGTGGCAAAAACCGAAATCTATTTTCTGTCTATCAATCTCCAAATAGCTCATCGATCGCGTTCCATGACAAAGTTCCATTACAGGAGAGAACGGTTTTAGAATGTGGTCAAATCTGGACATTTGAAAAACTATGTAAGGGGAAAGAGCTAACACCAACCCCCCTCTCCCCGCTCTTCCTTCCCCCTCCCCCCCCCTCCAGATCCTCCACCTCCCCCCCCCCTCCCCCCAGGCCTTGGCTCCATCTCTAGAATAAAAATTTTATACTTTAAAAAATACAACATTTGCCATGTTTTGCTAAATGAGGTTTTCAACAGTTCCTGGATCTACCAGTCCACGTGGAGAATTGTTGGTCACTGCAAAGACCAAGAAATCGAAACTGAGAAATTCAGTGAAGACAAAACTTATGAAATGGACGACTAAGACAAGACTTAACATTAATTGTTTGAGCTATACCGTTCTTTCAATCGTGCAAGCTGATGTTTATTAAAATAGAGTTGATTGTCCTGGATGACAGAAAGTTTGAGGTACAACTTCAGCCGTCAGTGCAACAAGCAGTAAATAAGACATTATACTTTTTTATAAAACTATATGCACGTGCGCTTCTTGCTTTGTCTATAACCTCGTATTTGTAATCTGTGCGCTTTTTGTATAAACTTTACAGACCACAAGATGTCTGATGAGATATCTTAAGTTCCATGTGGTCATAATCGTGCGAAGGCGGTGAGTAAACCAAAATTAATTCAATAATTTTTTAAGCCATGCGGCTATCACAATATCCACGTCTGAAAGTGATGTGTTGTTGTTTTTTTCCGGTTTTTGTTTTTCATTTAACTGTTTTCTGATGTAAAAATAACTCCATAATTCGAATGAAAGAAAAGTCTTATTTGCAACGAGTGTAATAATATTAATTATATATACATTCAGAAAAGAAAAAAAAAAGCTCGTTACGGTAAAACTAGTAAGTTGAACTTACAAGAAAAGTTAGCGCTGACTTCGTTTTTTAAAATGCAGCTAGTAAAGTTATCCTTTCTGCAGGTAAGCAAATAAGAAAACTAAGTCCGTGAATATGTCTGGTGTCACATTGATGTACATTACAGCAAAGTATCACAACTGAGGTGCTGGGCTAACTTTTCAAGAATCCATGTTTTTATAGAAACACGTTGTGAGAGATGTCATCCCAGCGCGCGCCATGATCCAGCCGACATATCCACGCGACACTCCAGCGGCCCATGGCGTTACCCGCTGTATCCACACACACATCCTCACCCGCGGGGTCTTGTCGCTTTCTCTCTCCCCTCGTCTGTACCTTTACTCACGTGCACTCACGCGCGCTGCCCTACTCACATGCGTGCTCGTCACCTAGCATGCCGGTGTGACCAAGTGTTTGGTCCCCCGTAGCAGACGTTCCCCCGGAACAAGTACTGCGTGGTTCACGCTTTGTGGACTCAATGCGCTGTACATTGCATCAATGATTCATGCATACACTTTCCAAATCTCATACTAAAACACGCACTCTCATCCATACAAACTTTCAGTTTCACACACATAGACACTCTTAGTCATTTAGCACTAGCTTATATAATCAAATCATAACAGAATAGAATTTTGAAAATTTAACAGTTTCGGAGGAAAAGTCGATGTTTTACTTCATAGTGAAAATTCCCCCCTTTATTTTACCAAAAAATGAAGATTTTTGACAATTTGTAATAATTACTGTAGGAAAGAAATTCTGGCCCCAGTGAATACTCCTCCTTTAAAATCTGTAAATTAATCATTACCACTGCATGTAGTTAGGTTCGATACTTTTATGCATGTCAGTTGATAGGACTACCAATCTCGACAGCGTTGATGCTGTGGCTAATTTCGTCGTTTCCGAACAGAAAAACAGAAATTTTAAAATAAAACAGAACCTAAGCATCGAACATCTGACCATTCTTAGACAGTTTCTTCTCTTCTCTCCTCTGGAGGGCGAAAATTCTATGGATGGTACTGACTTGACAGTATTTCTTGTCAGTGAATTCTTTGATAGTTTATTTCAAGGACAATGTTGCAGGAGCTGCCAGAAGACAGATTGGTGCATTCCTCCCGGTAGAGTTTACCTCACACACAAATCTAATGTGAGGTAAATGAGTACGAAAATTGTCCAAGGGTGAATCTCTATCTGAAAGCTTGTGGGAAGGTGCACAATGTTGTTGATGTTATTTAGCCTATAAAATTGCGTTGCTCAGTACAAACCTTTTTCTGCTCTTCCCTCCTCATTCCTCTCTCTCTCTCTCTCTCTCTCTCTCTCTCTCTCTCTCTCTCTCTCTCTCTCTCTCTCTCTCTCTCTCTCTCTGTCTGTCTGTCTGGCTCTCTCTCTCTCTGGCTCTCTCTCTGGCTCTCTTCCTTTGACCTAGAACAGGGGTTCTCAACCTTTTTCAGGCAATCGCCCCTTGAGCCCTAAAGTTTCTTTCCCCCTCCCCCACCCCCCCCCCCGGCCTTACACCACCCTTACATACAACTAAACCTGCATGGACAAGACATTAGTTATAATGCTTTTTTTTTAATGACACTTGATTTACTGATTATTCAGATATTGTAAACAAATATATAAAAATGTCCTTCATCAAATGCATGAACAACTGGCTGTTCAGTTCATAAAACCAACTGTACGCAAATGTACTGTTAACAACTTGGTGACTTTCCCCGGGTTGGCGGGCTGTGGTCAGCTTTGTAATGTTGGTGTTTGTGAGAAGCAAACGCAGATCAGCTGCCTTACACGTCTGAAACCTGTTTCTTTGTTTTTGAGGTGTATTTACGCTGCACTGGACCATTTTCCTATAAAACGGAAAATTTCGGGAAAGAGACCACTAGAACAGATGTTCTGATGTTTTATCCGGAAAAATTCTGTAGCCTTCTTGTTTGGAAATGACTTGATCTTCGATTGGGTGCTGGAAATTTAGCAGTTTGTCTTGCAAATGCCTGGGCGTCATAGGTACATCGTGACCATTAGAGTTCACAACCCACTCGGGGACTCATAGATTTTGCAGATCTTGGAATCGCCTGAGCTTGACTTTGTGCCAAGCTGAGTGAAGTGAACGATTCATCTCCGTTTTTCGCAACTCTAGTTTGACGGAGAAAGACGACAGGATATAGTTTGCCTTTACTAGATTGGTCTGGTTTGCCGTCAATGTCCTCTACATTAAACTTGGCACAGAAATTTTAACCTGCAGGCAGCTTCAGTATGCTTTTTCCAGACTGGCATGCCGAGTGCTTTTGAGACCAAAACAACGTCCACACTGATTCAAACAGCTCCTAAAAACGTCGAAAGCAGTTACTCATGACAAGCAGACGACGTTTTATACAGAAGAGGCCGCTCAAATATTCGTCGTTCTCAATGTGGACGGTGAGGAGGTCAGACATTTCTACTTTTATGAAGTCTATGAAGATGCCGTCCCATCGTTCACTGATTGGTGCTCCATCTCTTGCAACTGGAATCGTGTTGGTCATCGTTATAGCGCGGCCTTCTCTCTACAGTAATAGTTCACTTGCTATCATTTAGATCCACTGGTAATTTTCTGAATACCTTGACAGGATTTATTTTTTCGGACAATGAGCATCTATTATATATTTCAGTAACTTGCAACCTTTGGCATGACTAACTGACCAAACTATACACTCTTCAGGCCTTAAATTTGGCAGGAAGGTGGCAATTGAGATAAGGAAGATGATGGCTATAATAAAAAGTTGTTTACTTCAAGCATGTATTTAAAAAAAATAACAATGTTTATTGCTATGTAACATCTGTATTTTTGCATGTTTATTTCGTAATAACTAATATTATATGCATGTCATAAAAAGTAACCGTATCATTCAAGCGTTCAGTTTTGGTGCGTAGTGTTTTGGTGCGGATTGGTTCTGAAGCAAGACTGTAGTTTATCACTTTTATTATACTAGAGGGAGGGAGGGGGGGGGGGATCACATGATTGTTTATTCTGGGCAATGCCCGGTAGCTCATCTAGTAAATAAAATGGTTTTACACTGATTTTAAAAGGACCGAAATTATGCGCTTTTTCGGCCGTCTTGCCCCAGTTGAGAACTACTGGTGTAGAGAATCTGCTTCCATCACTGCCTCCACAAGACTCCCGCCTAGTGAGACCCTCTCATCATACTGTGATGTACTTTGACGGCAGGATTGCCAGATTGAAATTTTAGTGTAAGCCAAACAGGCAACAAACAACAACAACAAAACTACGTCACACTCAAATCTCCAGGAGCAGATAACTACGTACCGCCATCCCCACTCAACACTCAAGTGACTGGAACACTTGGCTTGAACCTGTTCAGACGTGATTTTTTTTTTTCAAGCATTTCTGGAGATGCAGTGAACACCCTTGTAGTATTTACTTGAAAGCAATTACAGCTTACACGTAGTTCTGGTCCGATTCTCATAACAATATCAAGAAGATCCAGTTGCATCATGTTCCTGCTCTTGGTGTGAACAGAAGATACATGAGAAAATTAATATCCCCTGAGCTACAGCACTGCTGACTGGGGCTGTTAGGCAAACAAAGACACATGTGGTCAGCTTTTTAACTTCTTCATTGGTCACCTGGCCGTCAGAGGGAGGTAGCTAGATGGAGTGAATAGAAAACTGCTTCAATTTGAAATCTGGGAAGTAAAATTCATGGCACATTTCGGAAGACGAGATTCCTGTTATCATTATCTCAGTTCTGGTGTCAGCAGTTTTTCTCTTCTTCAAGAGCAGATGCGAAGACTGCAGGACTTTAGTTTTGAAGCATTATAGATTGACTTCAGTCCATCAAGCTATTGTGTGTTATCGCCGTGCACATTTTTACTTTTTCTTGCCTCAAGCCATTTTTGAGTTAGCTTGGTCTTTTTCTGTGTCCCTTGTCTCTTGCCTAACTGTAGTGTCGTCTTCTACAGCTTATATTGAGATTTGATGTCTGCCCTCGAAAAGCTTCCTTTATTGCTCTTGGTGTGACTTTAACAGCTTCTCCATTGCCAATGTTATGAAGACTTCAGTTACTTATATTTGTTCTTCCCTGATTATCCAGAACGAAGAAACAAACAATTCGAATATCTTGCTGACCTGGGCTCCAGTGTCGTAGACATCAAATCGACAGGCATTGTTGAAAAACACACGTGTCCATTTGGTATCTAGATTGTAGATGCGACTTTCAGTGGATTTGCAACGGTACACTCCTGACCCTGAAATCACTCTCATCCTTGCCCCTGTAGGATGTCGGAATCAACAAAACACTTGACTATGTAAATCAAAACTAATTCTCTGCTGGTCAGGTCAGTGATCACATGTTTACAAAACCTCAAATTCTATTCCCGCAAACATGTGGACGCAATGACTCAAGACGAATCTAATTCAGTTTTAAAGCAGTGAATTAAGGCGCCCAGTCTTAAAATCTTGCTGATAGATCGCGTCTTGTCTTCTTTGTTATAGTGCACCCACCGCCTCTTGAGGAGGGAATAGCGCGGCTGTCCAGTTTTGACGCGTGTCAACTGAGGGTGTCATTAAATTTATTGTACCCAATTCATAAAGCCAAGGTCACCAGTCATTGCTGTTGTTTTTTTTTATTTTGAATAATTAACTTAAACAGAAAATCCCATGTTTAACTTGCAGGAAGATAAATAGATAGATAGAGATAGACAGATAAAAATGTAGATTGACAGACAGAGGGAGAGGGAGAGAGAGAAGGAAAGAGATCTGGATGGAACTCTTGTTGGAGTAGTATCACTTGTTGTTGTTGTTGTTGTTGTTGTTGTTGTTGTTGTTGTTGTTGTTGTTGTCTTCAGAGGAGAGAAGGGTAGTAAGAAATTGTGTCTAGGAATGGCCAGAGGTTTAGTGGTTAAGTTTTGTTTCGTTTTATAATTTGTGTTTTTCTGTTCAGAAACGAAGGCACCAGCAACAGCACCAACACTGTCAATTGATAGGCCAACACCTGACAAACATGGAAATATCGAACCTAATTACAGACAATGGTAATGTTTTATTTACACACTTTAAAAGGGGTAGTATTCACTGTGCTAAAAGTTGTTTCAAAGTTAATTGTTACAAATTCTCGAAAATCTTCATTTTGGGCAAAATAGAGAGGGGTGGGTGTCAACGCGCAAAGGGAGAGCAGTAAAACGTATCAAAAAACAAACAAACAAAAATAAAAATAAAGCTAAAGGAACGGGCAAAATGAAGCAGGTCCATAATAATCACCCAGAACTGAAACTAATAAATCGATTTATCCCGGGCAGGGCCGGGCAACTCAGCAAGTATAATAAAAGTAATAAACTACAGTCTTGCTTCAGAACTCATGCGTACCAGAACACTAAGCACCAAACTGAACGCTTGATGCAGTTACTTTTTATGACATGCACGATACTATATATTACGAAACAAACATGCAAAAATACAGATGTTACATAGCAATAAACATTGTTATTTTTTTAAAAACACATGCTTGAAATAAACAACTTTTAATTATAGCCATCATCTTTCTTATCTCAATTGCCACCTTCCTGCCAAATTTAAGGCCTGAAGAGTGTATAGTTTGGTCAGTTAGCCATGCCAAAGGTTGCAAGTTACTGAAATAGATAATAGATATATATCTATGGTTGACACTGACCCTGACAGTATTGCAACGTCACACTTGAATGGTCAAACAGGGGAAATAATCTTGAGAATTCTTAAATATCATTCTTAAATAGTGAATTGCTTCCCTTGAGGCGGGTGATTGGCAGGGTCTCTTGACTGACCTGTCACGGTGTTTTATTGACTATCTATCGTTTTGTTTCTTCCGAGCACAACGTGACAGTGGGTACCATGTCCACGTGCTTGCTCCTAACTCAAACTTAAACTCAAACTTCCCTTGATATTCTCCGGCCCTCAAATTAACCGTGGTTGTATGAGAAATGCTGGACATTGGACAATTCCTCATGTAGTTATTTATCCAGACTCTCTGGTTGTGTGTAGGCACCAGTCGTGTATTGTTGAACATTTTTGGTGCATCTCAAATCGTCGGTGTAGAACAATACTCCTGTAACCCACAAAATATGTTGATGGGTTTACAGGAGTATTGTTCTACACTGACCTTCTTTCTGTCCAGATTTTTCCTAAATATTTCATTTTATCGTGGTTACTCTTTCTTTCATCTTCAAGACTTTACTGGGGTTTTCCCTCATTCCCTTCACACACACACACACACACACACACACACACACACACACACACACACACACACACACACACACACACACACCCGCACACAACACACACGCACACACCCGCGCGCGCGCGCACACACACACACACAGAGACCCACAGACAGAAAGACAGACACACGCACACATACGCACTTGTCCTCCACAAGAGACACATGTCTGGTATAACAGGAAAATAAATATTTGAAATTGTGTGGTGGGAAAAAAAATAATTATCCTTCATTGCACACTGAAAACAGCACGTCCGCTGGGACAAATTACTTGTCAGATTCTACTTATTTATTTATAAGTTGTTTTTGTTTGTGAGAGTCGCTGATTGCTGGTTGGATTGTGTGGCATGGCCTTTAAGGCAATCACCGCTGGCTGACGCTCTCCGCTCGCCGGTGTGACGAAATATTTGATCCCCCATAGTAGACGATCCCCCGGAACAAATACTTCATGGTTTACGCTTTGTGGCCGTTGTGAAGTATTTGTTCCCCCATTGCAAATGATGATGGTCCCCCGGAACAAGTGCAATATAGCAGGCTAGATGGTCCCCCGGAACAAGTGCAATATAGCAGGCTAGATGGTCCCCCGGAACAAGTGCAATATAGCCGGCTAGATGGTCCCCCGGAACAAATACTTCGTAGTAAAAGGCACCCACCCCTCTCTATTTTGCCCAAAATGAAGATTTTCGAGAATTTGTAACAATTAACTTTGAAACAACTTTTAGCACAGTGAATACTACCCCTTTTAAAGTGTGTAAATAAAACATTACCATTGTCTGTAATTAGGTTCGATATTTCCATGTTTGTCAGGTGTTGGCCTATCAATTGACAGTGTTGGTGCTGTTGCTGGTGCCTTCGTTTCTGAACAGAAAAACACAAATTATAAAACGAAACAAAACTTAACCACTAAACCTCTGGCCATTCCTAGACACAATTTCTTACTACCCTTCTCTCCTCTGAAGACAACAACAACAACAACAACAACAACAACAACAACAACAACAACAACAACAAGTGATACTACTCCAACAAGAGTTCCATCCAGATCTCTTTCCTTCTCTCTCTCCCTCTCCCTCTGTCTGTCAATCTACATTTTTATCTGTCTATCTCTATCTATCTATTTATCTTCCTGCAAGTTAAACATGGGATTTTCTGTTTAAGTTAATTATTCAAAATAAAAAAAAACAACAGCAATGACTGGTGACCGGGCAATGCCCGGTAGGTTATCTAGTGTATAATATCTGTGGTGTCACCAATTTACCATTGCGTTCCAAGGGAGACAAACATGAGTAATGTTTTCAGAGCTTCTAAAATTGATTTATGTGAAACGCCATGTATCCTACATCAAAATAAAGTTCAATCCTTCCTCTGACAAAATATACTTCATTTTGCATTGTTTACTGTGTTTAGCTGTGTGCTTTTTATAGCTTGAACAGGACATAGTCTTGCCGTTTTCGCTGTGAGCTGCGCGTACCGAATTGACCCCCTCAACACCAGCAACAACAAAATTTATTATTCATTATTAAGTATATATTGTTATTAATAAATATTCAAATATTATTTGAGTTGTGTGTTGTGAACTGCTGTGAGTTGTGAACTGTTGTGAGTTGTGAACTGTTGTGAGTTGTAAACTGCGCCTAACAGGCTGCGTTACAATTTGCTCTGAGATACAGAGAGAGAGTGAGCGAGACAGGGAGAGAGAAAGAAGCAGTGCAGTGTGTTGAGCGCTTCGCAGGCGGTCCATTCTGCTCTGTGGTTGACATGTTGTTTCTGTAAAGCGCATAGAGCATTTTAAATGGATATGCGCTATATAAATGCTATACATTATTATTATTATTATTATTATTATAACAAAGGGCCGCGGCGGGTCAGTCTGATGTAGCGCATGTGTTCGAAAATAACTCACACAGAAAGCCAGATAAATGAGATTTAATTCAATGTATTTTTCCTCCTGTTTTAAGTTGAAATTCTTTTGAAAATCATTTGTTGAAATGTTTGTAGACCGAGAAACTAGCGGAAACTTTTATTGATCAGTGATAGGTCAGACAGGAGACACTGCCAATCAGCCGCTTCAAGGGAAGCAATTCAATTGATTTCCGGGAAAGTTTTGATGTTGAGTAGTTTCCCTTCTTTTGACGTTCGCTGTATCTCTCATCTTCACTCTTTCCTTTTTAGGAATTGTATATCCGTGCAACATGTTTTATTGATATGGACAGTGCATATCCGTACAACATGTTTACCGAAAAGCGCGACTGGTGAAGGTTTGCTGAAACAAAACTTGGTATGGTGTTCTCGAATTTAAAGTGACAACACATGGAATAGTCAGATGGACCTGGGGGCGTGAGGGTCTAGTCAGTTTGTATCAATGGGCGGTAGTCAGATTGACTAATCAGGCGAAAAGGGGCTGGGGTAGCCATTATTAGCGCAGATCACGCAATCTCCGAGCAGAAGTCGGATTGTTTTGCTACTAAGCCGATTCCTATTTTTAAAAACTATGCAAATTAACAAGGTCAGTAACACAGTATTCCGGTGTGTGTTCTGCGTCATCGAATTGTGTGCGTTGTACGGATATGCACTGTCCATATCCGTACAACATGTTGTACTGATATACACTTCCTTCATTCAAACCTCATCTTCCAAACCAGCTACAGAAAATAGAAACAAGCGCTTTCTTTTTTTCTTTTACACAACAAAATGAGTCAATAATGGTTACTGCATGTATGCAAAGTGCCTTATCACATAGGAAGTCTCAAGGCGTATCACAAATTTTTACAGTTCACATCAAACACAAATACATTAAAAATTAAAACCGCACGGTTTTGTGCAACTATTGTCATCAATCAAATCTAAGATCCTTTACAGTTACAGTGTAAACAGGTGAGTCTAGAGGTTGTTGTTGTTTTTTTCTTAAAAAGATTCGCATGTCTAATACTCACGGAAATGGAGTGGCAGAGAGTTCCAGACTGTCGGCCCGTGAAAAGTGAAAGATTTTTTTTTTTTGTTCCAATGAATTTTACAGTGACGTTTTGAACTTGAACTCTTCAGGGAGGGGAAACAGTTTATCTTAAGACGACCTCCACTTTTCCCCACCACCCCTGACCTCAGTTCTTGTTTGTTTTCCAACTCCACTTTTTGCACAACTGAGAAATTCGACGTTATACGTTTTCGGGGATTAGTATTATGATAAGGCGTTAGAATAAATCAGAACTGTGAAACAAATTGGTATCTGCCACAACGCATTTTAAAGAAAAGACAAAGTGTGCATTTGTTATACCTCTCCTACACACGAAAAGACTTTCAGTTTCAGTTATTCAGAAAATGGAGATAGAACAAACAAGAATTGAGGAGTCATGATAAGGAGCATTTTTTTGGGCCAACTGTTGAAAATTGAAGCATTTTCTGGACAACAATCCCTCCTTCCCCTTCCCCCTCTCCACAAAAGAGTAAAAAAAAAAGTCAACATGCCATGCCTTTGTGTCTCCCCCCCCCCCCCCAATAAACACACACACACACACTTACACTTACACTTACACACATGCAGAAAACCAGATTTCTTACTTTCTCTATGAAATAAAGACATACATGTTTACACGTAAGTCCACACTGTGATCCTACCTGACACGTACGGCCACGTGCCGGCCTCCAAAACACAGCAAAGAACACACTGACAGTACAATGTAGGATTATCAAAAACTGGAATTTTATTATGAGTACGGGAATGATTTTGGCAAATATTTCAGCTGGCGATGTCTCTGGAATGAATCAGCAATATAGAGAAACAGAAACAAAAGGCACACCTACATGGAATGGTCCAAGTTTGATCACATCAACATAATGCAAGATAGTTCCAAGTTCACTCGGCAGTTGAACCCAGAGATACATGACACCGAGACAAACTATTCTTTCTATGGGTATTATGTCCGCAATTTGGGCGCGTATAGGTTACTGCGTCATGGTGAACACAACAAGGTATTGTTAAGGCATGAGGTGGACATTTGTTGTATTACTGACATCGTTGATACCCGCTCAGAGTTACGGCCGGAATATGGTGAGCTGATTGGTCGCGTTGTCTTATGTCTCGGGTTGAACACATTCTCTTTCTCTCTCTCTCTCTCTCTCTCTCTCTCTCTCTCTCTCTCTCTCTCTCTCTCTCTATCTATCTATCTATCTATCTATCTCTATTTCTCTCTCTTTCACACACACACTCTCTCTCTCTCTCATTCTCTCTCCCATATTCTCTCTCACACATACAAAGACTCCCTCTCTCTCTCTCTCTCTTTCACACACACTCTCTCTCTCTCTCATTCTCTCTCCCATATTCTCTCTCACACATACAAAGACTCCCTCTCTCTCTCTTTCACACACACTCTCTCTCTCTCTCTCATTCTCTCTCCCATATTCTCTCTCACACATACAAAGACTCCCTCTCTCTCTCTCTCTTTCACACATTCTCTCTCTCTCTCTCTCTCTCTCATTCTCTCTCCGATATTCTCTCTCACACATACAGAGACTCCCTCTCTCTCCCTCTCTCTCACTTCCTCTCTCTCTTACACACACACACACACACCCACACCCACACCCACACACCCACACACACACACACACACACGTTCCCTGTTCCTTCTGCCTTTGCCACCCCCTCCCCCGTCTCCCCTTCAGCCTGTAGATCCACACATTTCAACAAAGATGGCATGACAGGCAACCTTGACCCTGACAGTGACACATTGAATTTCATTCCTACTGCAGTTAATTAAGTGTTGTAACAAGATTGCCTACATACACACACACATGTCTACACACATAGACAACCCCGTAAGGCAAGATGTGGAAATCTGGGTACTTGGGTGGTGTCTTTGGCTGCCTTTAAAGTTTCACGTGCACAGAAATGTAGACTGGACAGACTAGACAGAGAGACAGACAGATAAACAGACAAACAGTCAGAAAGTTCTGTTAGTCCATTCCATTACGCTGGCCACGACCTGGGATACATTAGATTTCTAATAACAAAGAACTAGACACAATAAGATGAGACACTCCCTTCTCTGGGCCTCTATAA